>JAKSZP010010729.1:0-136581 GCA_022478985.1 Massospora cicadina | reverse complement strand
TGTCCACGGTCACCCAGAATGGGTGGGTGATATGCCCTATGATATCAATAAAAGTGGAGTGTGGGATCTGGGTTAGGTGCTTCACGATCTCCTCAGTTGAGGTCAGAACTGCGATGGCTTTGCCAGTGCACAGGTATGGCATCAGCGTGAAGCGTTGCATTTTGAAAGATTTTATTTTGCCATATACGGCGAGACCATTTATCAGGTGTTGTTCCAAATTGTCACATTTTACTGTAGTAGGCAAAAAGTCGAACGTGAGGAAAATTTGGATTGATTTTGTCCATCTGGTGCGTTTAGTTTTGGCGACACATTGCCCTTCGGGGAGGTTGACCACTATGCACACCACTGCAGCCTAGTCTGCTGCCATTTTGCTTTTGAAACCTAGGTCCAGCAAACTGTGTGACATGGAGTGAGGTGCAACATACACCGCGGTTGGGAAAATTGTGTGCACATCTTCACAAAATCTTTCTCATAAGGCCGTTTTTTGGATGTCCAGAAACACGTGGACTCCAGATTTCACCGACAAAAGTGGCTGGGAGTGTGGCGTGTTGATGTACTGGTTGTATCGTGCTTGCCATGTGAGTATCTCCGGGGAAATAGTGACCACCAGTTTCTTAGTATTTTTGTCAATTCCGCCAGATTCTCAGGGCGTTTTTGAATATTGGAGGCCGCGGGCCTTCCACCTGCTCCTCTTACCTTGCTTTCCCAACTGCTCCCTGACATGGGCGCAGACTAATCTCCTCTGTGAGATTATCAAACTAGATTCAGTCTTGAATTGAATAGGTTGCAATAGTGATTGCAACGAGAAAGAAAAGTTACAAGGCGGTAATTGAATCACATCTTACTGCTGTTCAGATAATCAGCCAGATGCTCTCAATCCACTAAAATGTTGACAATTCTGGAAGTTTCCGCCTGCATTCCCATTTTATGGGTAATAATTAAAAATTATGAATTCACTAAGTTCTGTCATCAGAATCAGATGCAGAAACGCAATGATTTGATTCTTTTACCTTCATTAGTTTCTCTCCCAGATTGGCTAGGAGTATTCTTATTTATCCATGAACCAGCTAATGATTCTTGTTGCCAACCATGGCTCAAGCCTCGATTTCTTACATGGTCTGATGACTTCTCCATATAGCTGCTCTGTGAGATTGATCAAAAACCCTATGTTAACTACAATTTGAGTTCTCAAAAGAATAGTGTTCACCGCGTTTGTCCTAAAAAATACTCCAAGGTTCTCTTTAATTTCCTTTTATATTCCTCTTTGCTTTCATCTAGCTATTTTATATTGAATTTGCATAATGCCGTCGTTTTAACTCAGGTTACAAAATCATTACTGTTTGTCAGTGGGCCTCTCCTTTCCACAGGTACACCAAAGGCAACGTTTGGCCCAATATTGTCAGATTTTTTCTTCAAAGTTACACTTCATCCCATACTTCATTCAAGAACTCCATCCCAATGAGTATATCATAATTTGGATTTTCAAGCACGTTAGTGGGAGCTGATACCACCAGTGATTCAAACTTAAAAGACAGCACACTATCGGCACCATATGATATGGTAATATCTGGTCCAGCAGTTGCATACACTTTTTTATGCTCCAAATCCAGCGAAATCATCATCCATTTCACTAATTTGGTTGAACTGATGGTAATGTGCGCTCCAATACTAATTATTGCTCATACTCTTATATGATTGACTAAAATATCTGCATATAAACATTCTGAGTATTGTAATAAGGTATCTACTGAGTGAATAGTGTCATTTTTTTCCAAATCAAGAGTGTGAATTAGTTGAGTGGATAAATCATTAAAAAGTCTCCTTGATTGCATTTATAGGTAAGAAATCGTTAGCCTAGTCCAACTTCATTCTAACTAAATCTTCAGGGCTTTTGGACAATCTGATTTTCTCCGCTAAGTTTTTAGCATAAGGCTGAGCAATCCTATTAATGATTTTGGGGTCAATGCACTTTGCTTTGCTCAGTTAATCGTGTTAGCATCCAAGTTTACCACCTAATAAAGCGTATCAGGTTCATCTCTTCCACAAATAGATCATAGATGTCAATACCATCGTTCATTATATCAGCAGGACAGGTTTAACAGAAGTACTAGATCATCCTTAGATAGACTGTTAATATTTTCTTCAACTCTAAACCAGTTTCAGTTTTTTGTTCTGACCAAAATTAACTTGATCTTTCAGCTTTTTGTCCCAACACTGGGCAATTATATGGCCAAGTTTACCACATTGGAAACAGCGATATATTTGGGTTGGGACCATCTAGTACTAAAAAAAAGAAACAGCGATATAATTTAACTCCACTCATTTTTTGCCTTCTAAGATATTTCCATTATGATATAATACTTAGGCTCCTTAGAGGGTTCAGAGAATTTGAAAATAATCTGAAACTTCATCTATATTTTTAAAAGTTTGGCTGGGAGCTGTTAAAGTTGCTCCGAGAATTTTCAGATGGTCCACCATCTGTGAGGTCATGGTTTGATTTACTAATGCTGCTGCCAATTCAATGAGGTTCGTGGTAGGGCCAAAGCACCGCCTTCATGACTATGAGCACATTGAAGTTGGTAAACATTTTTCTCAACCAGGATCTGGGACTTGTGATAGAAACATTTGGCAAAAATGTCCAGGGTCTCGTCCTTATATAATTGTATACTCATAAATTCTTTATTGAGATTGGCCAATCTAGTTGGGCATCTAAATCAATATAATTTTCTTGTTTGCTTCAGCATACAACCAGTTGTCTCCATTAAGGTGAGGTAGCACCATATTCTTGCAATTGGTGATGAGACAATTTTTAAAGTCACTTCTTGGTATTCTGCATAACTTATCGTCATCATCTCAAATTGATGAAAAAACGCTGAGGCGTTACCCAATGAAAGGCTGGCATTTCAGTATATTCTGAAAATCTTTGGTCGCATCACTGGCAGGATATACTTCCCCTACAACTTGATTAATCATAGGCGTTGATTTGGGAGTTGATTTTGGCATGCCAGCGAACAATTTAAGCATAATTTGAGGTAAAGATGTCTTCCAGATTAAAGCTTTGCAGGTATTTTCATTGGCTTTATTATGCTCTAATTGTGCACAACCCTATTTGTGATTTTCTAGCTCCACTTTGCTCTTCATCATTTTCGCCATATCTTTATGAACACGCTGCAGATGCTCACAGTCAATCCACGTTCAGTTTTTTGGAATAAAATTTCCTTGATGAATTTGCACTCTTTTCATAAAAAGAGTAAAACTTTTCAATAAAGGTCATTATTTAAGTTCCTGGCTTGTTCTTTTCTTCTTCCGCTTTGGTTACGGGATCCTCCTAGTACTGACATCAGCTTGAGATGCTGATATAAGAACATTCTCATTGATAGTCTCCATCTCCATCAAGAGCTTCCAAAGTATAGTATTATAAGACTCAATTGAATATTATTGGCTTCTTTAAAACTCAACCACCACCTGTAGTGAGCACTAATTGTTAAAATCTAGAAGCTTAACTCATTAAAGATTGTAGCTCTCTTTAGCTCTCTTTTATTTAGCCGCACAGATTAATGATAAATTGCGCTGATTGATTGAACTGAATAAACTGAGGCAATAATAGTATAAATACTATTATTTAGGTTAGGTGCTCTTAAATTCACGTTGAGTATAAATTCCAACACTAAACAGGTGCTTATTCTATTTAAGAATATTTTGAATAATTTGGTAATACTTCCCTAATCTCTTCACTCAGAGCCAGGGTGGAGATCAGATAACAAACAAAACATCCTTAGGATATCTGATCCTTGCACTTTTATCCCATGAGTGAAATACAACTAATGTATAAACAAGTAAGTTTTGCTTTTTCTTTCCCGTTACTATCACTTTTAGTAACACAATTCTACGCAATTTCTCCGAGATTGACAATCAACAAGGAAATATGAGCAAATTTGTCCGCAACAACACCAGTTGGGCGAAAGTGGTCAGCGTGAAAGGCCTAAAGCCCTCCCAACCCACCGGAGAAAAACGCCCCAGTGGAATGTTGACACACCCTCCTACCAAAAAGGGTGAGCACAGCGCCACACCCAGAGTTTTGCATCTTCTGCAAAAAATGGGCGCATATACCAAAATAGAATAACCCAACCCCTGTCCTCCCTTGAGCATGGCCTTAGAATTATGGTCAGCGATACTTCCCTTGAATCATGGGAAAAAATGGGGTGGCCTTCTCCACAACTTTCCCAAACACCGTCTTGGTAAATTATAAAGATTTACATAGAGGATGGGTGGATGTCAGGTTCATGTCCGCGGAGGAAGTGGCAGAAGCAGCGAAAATCATATTCTTTATAAAAATTAACAACTAAGACCTCACCATCCGCATGGTGCGCACATGATGGAATGAGGCAAATGACCTATTCATTGTATTTGACCAACTTCCGAGCACCGTGCACCATGATATCCTCACGGATGAGCTCCTTGGGGGCCTCAAAGGTTATAGCATAATCAAACAGTTTGAATTTGAGAAATTCCCCCTCCTGCCCCACCTGTATACAGGGAAGGCAATAGCCATTATAGAACCTGATCAGGATGTGGTAGAGGATATCACCCTCATTCCACGCATGGCGACCATCAACCTCCCCAATGGCAGCATATCTCGCCCCTTCTGCATCACACTGGAACACACCCCACCTATCTGCAAATTTTGCTCAGCTATAGGCCACAAAGACCACGCGTGCCCCGTCAAGTGCAGGATTGAAGCACCGGAATTTTGTGAGGCCAATATGGATGAAACAAGCCCAACTTTTGGCAAAATTAAGGACTCCACTTTCGCCTTCTATTGGGGTGAAAGAGCCAACGTCACTTTGGTTAAGCCCATTTTGTGCAAGGACCATCATCGCGTACAGACTGCCTGCAAGCAGGCCGCGAGTTCTGCTGAGACCCAAGCTCACACCACGATTTCCCCAGAACAGATTCAGGCAGATGCCATGGCAGTGCAACGGAATAACTAATCAGATCCCCCACATATGACCCAACACAGCCAAAATGATGAATTTTTTAGACACAACCAATCAAACACCTCCAACCAAGCTGGAGCAAATCCATCATGCAACACTGTGTATCATCCCAGCCAATAATGTGTGATCAATGATGATATGGTTCGTGCGCACAATATGGAAGACCATTTCAGCCAATCACAATGCAACAACACTTGTGCACAAAACCCATTCACCCCATCACCTAGTTTCTACCCATCAAACCAACAGGCAAACAGCGGAGAATTTTTCGCTGATGGGGCACAAGCCAACCCATACCAGACCAAGCTCCACAGAGTAATCTGAGCCAGAAGAAACCGAACAAAACCAGTACTAGGACTGCCAACCAACACACTGGAACCAATATGGCTAATTGGGCCTATACTCGCAGAATGACCCGCGATAAGGAACTGGGTAACCTCAGTGGGTCGCCCCAGCGTTCCTGATGTGAGGACTACCGCAATCACCATAGGGATGTCTAACATCGTGGGAGCCAAGGCCCCCATGTCCCAGGCCAAAAAAATGGCTTTCTTGCGCAATATCTCTGTGGAAATCTTGGCCGTCCAAGAACCCCACTGTCCACCAGGGGAGGAGGAGTCATGGTCAACCATGCTCCTTCCAGCCAAATCCTTTTAGACATACCACTGTGGGGTGGTAATTCGAACTAACCATAATACTCCAGTAATTATCTTAAGCACATCCTCCCACCTGGAGGGATGGCTGCTTCTAGCAGATCTCAAGTGGAGTGGAGAAACTTTTGCCATGGCGTGTGTGTATGCCCCAAATGATCTGAATGACCGCCAAATTTTTTTCTCTGATATCCTCTCAAATCCCTACCCCCCAAGGCAACATTTTTCGCGGGAGATTTCAACTGCTGGCTTAACACCATAACTGACTGCTGGCTCAAGTCTAAGGCCATACCCCGCGGCCACACGGAACTATGCATACTAAAGGCAACGCTGGGCCTGTGTGACATTATTCCTAAACAAGCCCCCACCCTGGCTAACATGATGAGGCCCCACCACAACAATAACCAGCTGGTCTCAATGACCCGTATTGACCTGATGCCCGCCCCTATAGTCTTCCATCACCGGGTATCAGATTTTACAACAGCAATTATCCCTTTCTCTGACCACCAGATGGTCTCAATAGCGTTATCATCCTCAGAAAAATACCAAAATCCACCAGCCTGGCACAGAGTTCACCTGAGCACCATCCATTTTCTGGAACTTAAACTTTGGACTGAGATGGTGCTAACACAGAAAGAAAGATGACCACCCAATGGGAACCCTATCACCGAGTGGGAAATATTCAAGGCTCGAGCAACCAAGAAAGCCTGCCACCTGAACTCCAGAAAAACAGCCGTGATGTCTGTGACAATCAACAAGGCTATCAGACAGCTTCAGCACTTAATAAACAACACACCTCGTGAGGGATACACCCCCCAATGTGGCCGCCTGTGGTTCCAGCTATCTATACAGGTAAACTCCCTCTTTAGAAAACACCAGCACTACACCTAAGTATGCTACAAATCAAAATACATCCTATCTGGAAAAACTCACATGGCCCAATTCTTCCGCCGCTTTAAACCAATTTCAACTTTGGTGACTTTCACACAGTTCTGCCAAGCATATGACACACTGGTGTCCACACCATCCAAAGATATCGGCCAAATTACACCAATCTTACAATAATCTGTACATGACAGATTTTGCATCACCTAGAGAAATTGGAAAATTTTTATCATCCGCTAATATTGACACTATAGCTGATCAAATAGAACTTGTCGCACCCATCACTAAAGATGAACTATGGGAGGTAATAAGATCAACCCCGTACAACAAGTGCCCTGGGCCTAATGGCCTACCATATGAATTTTCAGAAAAATATTTTGACTACATCGCACCAATACTACTGGCAACTATGAATAAGTGCCTGGAGGACACAACCCTTCTACCTGGCAGCCAAGATGCATATGTGGTCACACTTTTTAAAAAAGGAGAGACCAGGCAGACCTAAACAACTGGCGTCCAATCGCTCTCACCAATACTGACACCAAAATACTAACTAAAATCTTAGATAAGCGTCTGGGTTGCTTAGCTCAGACAACCCTCTCACCCATCAGTTTGGCTTCATCCCAAATCGCTCAATTTGAGATAACATCCACACAATTGCCAACATCTGCCAAGCTAACCCCACAGGCGCCCTTGCTTTCCTGGACCAAAATAAAGCATATGACCGAGTGCACTGGGGTTACCTAGAACAGTGTCTAAAGGCTTTCAACCTACCACTCCATTTTATAAAATGGGCGCTCCTCCTAACGCGCTCATCCAGGTTTGCAATCAGAGGCCCAGGTTTCCTAACCGACACCATCACCCCCCAAAGGGGCCTCAAACAAGGTGACCCACTTAGCCCCCTACTATACAATTTTACCCTTGACCCTCTCCTCCGCATTTTAAACTCAAAGCTCACTGGAATCAGGTTGGAGGGACAACTACCAACCAAAATGCTCGCCTTTGCTGACAACTGCGTTGTTGGAGTCTCAGTCAATAGGGATGCCAGTGCGATTGAGCGCATTATTCACCAGTATGAGTCAGTGAGTAACGCCATGCTAAACAAACAGAAAACAGAGGTAATTGTTATGGGCAAATTCAGTTTGAACTGGGCCTCACCCTCCCACCACCACACAAACCAACCAACCACACATCCAACCACACAACAACGATCCAAGCCAGTAAAACCACTGCGTTTACCCTTTGCACACCACCCCGCCACCAACTCAGTCCGTCATCTGGGCATATGGCTTGAGGCTGGTGGATATGCACTTGACACCATTGAAACCAAAATATTGGACAACATCACAAAAAGAATGACAAGTATCCGGAGGAGTAAAGCTAGTTTAACCAGTAGAGCTGTGTTAGTCAGCTCCCTGATTTTTTCAAAGTTATGGTTTGCTGCCCACGCGGTTCCCTTCTCCGCCAACTTTACCAACGCAGTCTACAAGCTCCTGCAGAACTGGCTATGGCCTGGTTACCGCGCACCTGTCAGGCTGGAGACCATGTACGGCCCACAGAAGAAAGGTGGGATGGGGCTGCTCAATTTCATGGAACGAGCAACGCAAATCCTCAGCTCATGGGTAGCTCTCACAACGTCACCCAACCCAACATCCTCCCACTGAACTTAAGCAGCCTAAACCAACTTCGCAAGGGCACTACATCTGAGGTCTCCTCCAACCCTGCAACTCTGATGAAGTACCTTGTAACACAACCAACCGCAATCAGACTGCACAACACCAACCAATATTTCAAACGCATCCTGTAAAACCTAAGACAAGGGGATTGGAGCTTCTCCTATGCACAGCAATCCAAAGACAATCACCCTCAAACTGGTTACATGCAACTCCACAGGGGACAAACGGTGACTAACGCGCCTGCCCCACTACCATCCTTTCCTCTATCCCGGATTGACTACCTAGGCTACCAAGACGTCCAATATGACTTGCGCACCCAAAAGCAGGTGTGGGGCCTCGTCACCTGCCCCCTCTTATCCCCACAAGTGTGCTCCACAGTGTGGCGCTACATGCGCCATACATTTAGAACAGCCGACCACACCTTCTCAATGTTCAAGACATGCGCCATTTGCGGCGGACCCAACACACTAGCACACCGCCTGGAAGAGTGCCCACCGTCTGCGCATATCTGGGCAAACGTGATGCACTTGTTTCAACAATCACCAACAGCTGAATTCTGACTATCCCGTGATATCCTGGCACTCAACATGGCCTCGCCTATCCCCCAGACGCTGATGGCTCTAATTGTGAGTATTGCAATATGGTCCATTCACACAATTGCCCTCGACACTTTCAATGGGATCCTCCACAATTTTAACTAAGCCATCGTCAGGTTCCACAGCCATTTGGCTGACCACTTCCAAGTCTGCTGTTCGGATCACTCCAACACAAATGGAAGAAACGGATGGGCAAATGGATTCCAATCTGGTTCCTTTATTATGACATTGAAAACCTCATAGTCTTCATAGGTGGTACACCCTACTAGCCCCTGAGCTGCCATGCCACTTAAGGTCTAGTCATCCACCACCCGTGGCTCCTAGCCACACCCAAGTGTGCCAAGTCATATCTTCTGAGTTCCATTGTTTTGCGCTTTCTTCCCTCTTCTGTTTTCCGTTTTTTCCTCTTCCCTACATATTGGATGTGTCTGTCCCCTGGTTGGCCATCCTCTTATAAATCAAAACAAGTAAGTTTTTATCAAATTATGATCTGCTTCATTATGAATATAATGGGGGATTTAAAGCATAACATACGTAAATTTTTTTTCAGCTGCTCACTGGAGATTAATTAATTATCTTCAGAAGGTTTTGACACTTGAAATTAACTTCTGAGTACTGACAGGTTCCTTTGCCTTAATTATCTCCAGTTTCTTAATCCCTGCAGCTCAGCAGTCATTTGATAATGTCAGGAGATGGACACTGGTTCCTTAAGTGCTGTATTGCATGATTACACTTACTACCACTGAAAAAAAGCATTAAAAAAATGTTTTGGTGGCTTTGACGAATGCCTTAGCTGTTTGATCAGAGTGAATCATCATAGTAATCCAAATATAGGGTGTTAATCCCTCATAAAATTCACCCACTCAATTTTCATTGGTATGATCCCTGATGTATTACTAATCAAACCAATCATCAGATCATATCCATTTATTATATATGGCTGTAAATTTAGTTGGAAATCATCGCTATTTATTAGGTTGTAAATACCAATCTTCAAAATGCTTAATCTGTCTTGGGATAGATAATATGGTCAACTGAGTTTCCTTACAATTAGATTGACTTTATCCCAATTATCAATGCTGTCATTAGATAAAAATAATGACCTATTCCTGATTAAGAGTCTACTTAGTTGCAAAGTGGTATCATGGCATTAACTTATTCATACCTGGCAGTTCATTGCAGCAAATTTAATGCGATGAGGTTGAACTTTGGTGTTGATTATATAAAATTTTCAATCTATTCACTTACGCATAAATATCCTAAATAGGGCGTACCTAGTGTATGAGAGGCCTGCTGGTGTCCTAATTTGGGATGCGTCATATTGTACTGTCACATATATTTTTTATCATTCTTTATCTGTCACTATATAGCATCAATCTAATCAACTGGTTTTAAGAAATTTTCTTTTGATTAAATGTCATTTTGCCATAAAATCCTTAATCACTTGAGTAACTTGCCTTTAATTGGCCTGGTACAATTTCTTATTTATTAAATCATGGGCTGAATTGACTTTTGATAATTATTTATAGCCGTTGCCATGACTAGCAGAGGATGGTATGGTATGGATAACCTCATCTAATCAATGAGTTCAGCTAGGAGAAGCTTGAGAGGCATATAATACCAGTGCTTGGCTGACTAATAAAACACCATTTAACTATTACTCATTAACAATCATCGATTTATCATTTAAGAATCCTTATTTATCCTCTATTGTCCATCAGTTGTCTCTATCTGTTATCTACTATCTGTATTATAAGCATTGTAGATGCCTATACTTCCTGATGATAAGTACTCAGCCTTTTGTATCTGCCAAAGAAGTAGTCCTAATTTTTTAGAGTATTTCCTTATTAGTTATGAAACAGAATGTTTCATATAATTATCAGTAGACTTAAGAGAAGTAATTGTACTAGAGTTACTTGGCCTTATTGAGGATTATCAGAGTATCTACTTCCTGTTACATGAAGTAGTTTTCTTTATGAAACAAGTTTATATCCTTAATTTCCCTTCTTAAGTAATTTAGCCCGCCTCATCAGTCAAAACTTAAATGGGAGATATTTTGGTGTTTTAGTTTTTTATATAATTTTTGATATTGAAAAGTAAGTTGGTTGAATTAATAATTTTTTTGGTTTAGGGCGAGTGGTTGGTGGCTTGACCAATTTAATGGTGCAAATAGTTTTGGCTGAGTGTTTGGTGGTTTTTAGACAATTTAATATAGTAATTGGTTTTAGCTAAGTGGTCAGTAATTACTTGTTGTTAAAATATCTTACCTGGTTTTAAGTAAGTGACAGCTGGTTATTAGCTATTTCATGGGGAATTGGTTTTAGCTGAGTGTTTGGTGAGTATCTATATTATAAAATATAACATGAGCAATTCAAATCATTTGAAAGCTATAAACACTATAACAAAGAATGGGTATTTGAATTCTAGTTATATAATTCATATGGATAATTAATCATTAAACTTGATCTAATTATTGATAGGCAGGGTAAGATGATACGTTGAGTTCAATTTTGGTTAATTTCCATATGGTGCAAGTTTAAGATTTCCTTAGCTTCCTCAGAAAATAGCCTATAAATCAAGGTTGGTCTTAATTGTATCACAAAACGTGTTAATTACAAAACTTTATTTGTTCTTTGATTGCTGGTGTTGAGATTCCATATAACTGGATGATAAGCCTTGAAGAGTTATGATGGAATGGTGAGAATCCACCAACATGGGTAATTTACGTTTATTCAAGCGCCTTGAGATGAGGCGATATAGGGTTATGATGGGTTGCTATTGGATCACCTCATAATGAGGCGATAAGGTGATGTCAACATTCAACGAATATAATTTAGATCGCCTCAGATTAGGGTGATAGAAGAGTTGAAGTATAACAGCCAAAACAATGATAATTGGCGAAATAGAATAGTTTAAGTTATGAGAAAGGTATCATCTGAAGCCGCTGTATATAAGTGAGATGGGCGATTGAAAGAAGGAAGTTGTTAATAGTAGAGAGGGAATGGAACAGAGAGAGGTCGCTGTATTTATTAAAGTAGAAAAAGTTTTGTTGGGCATTGCTCCTATTTTTAATATAATAAAGTGTGTCTGAAGGACCAACGATTTCATATTATCTGTATGTTGTTCAGTGGGTTTAACCTGTGTGACTCTTATGGTGGATCCCAATGATACCGCCTAAAATTATAACAGTGGTGCTCCCTACAGGGGTCTCATCGATCAACCACTAAAAACTTAAAATCTTCAGTCATTAGATATGTCATATTAAGCATGCATTGCTGGGGAATCTTCAAAAAAGCGCTGCGCCAGCTGATTATGAGGAGCTCAAACTCACTTTAGACGCAGTTCACAAGAAACAGGATGAATCTCTTCAAGAACAAAATGCTGTTATGAACCAGCTTGATAGCACATTTAGTAAAATGCAAATTTTTGGACAAAAAACAAGGAACTCGCCAGTTGTTTGGATGACACCACTGAATTACTGTAATATGTGGAGCGGAAATTGACCAGTACCTCCCAGCCTTCTCATTGTGAAAGAGGAAGGACGACAAGGGGGCACATATATGAGGAGGAATATGATGCTGGTCGGAGCTACTACACCCAGGATGGTAGCTTTGGATAGAGTATGAGTCAAAGCTCCAATTCCCCCATGTGATGGCAGTGCTACCCATGATAGAAGGCCACGCTACCTCTGAAGCAGCAGACATTCCAACTTCCTCTAGAGCAGCTTTTCATTGAGAAACTTCTTTTGAATTGTGACCCATTCCTCAGTATGCCCCAAAAAGTCATGAATGGGATGAGGAGATCAATATCGAGAAACTGCCTCTGTTTAATTGAAATGGGAATATCCATGGCTTCTTCAAATGGTTTAATTTGCGGCTGAAGGCTCATCTAATTAATGGAAAGCAAAACTGTTGATATCTGCCTTGGATGTTGGGAGCGCCAATAAAGTCACCTGCTACCTCCCAAGCGGCTCTGTTACCTACTGGGATTCAAAAGATACCATGCTTCACCTGTTCAGGGGCACCTCAAAGATGTCACAGCAAAAGGTGCAATTTTTGACGATTAGATTCTGCCATAATGAGACTCTCATGGAGTTTTCTGATTGATTTAAAATGGAACATCATGTACTGATTAGGGCAGGATACTTAGCAGAAGCTGACATGTGCATCTCAATGACCTCTGCAGTGAAGCCATACCAAGAGCTTCACAATGTCAGTTCGCCAATTGTAGATGACGACGCTCCCCTGCATAAGAATTGTACAGTTTTTGCGTTGAATATCCCTAACTTTTTGCTGCCAAATATAGAACGAAAACCTACCACTTCTACTTTACCCTCTTATTCAGGATAATATGCTCATCCAGCCCACATTCCACCTAGCAACACTTGGCCTTACTATACTTCTGCACCTCGTCCTTGGCCGAATTATACTCAACAGTTTGACTACTGCCCTGGGGCCACTTACAAAAATCATTGGCAACCTAATTAATAACCAGGACCTAGTTACACTGAACGCTAGCAACTATCTTACTGATCTGGCCCTGGTTATGCTAAACAACCCTTAACTTTCTGACCTGGACCCTCCTATAAAAATCAAGGATGCGGCTCTTATAGGGTTAGTTGCTATGAATGCAGTCACCTAGGCCATTTTGCATGAAGCTGCCCTAACCGTTGTATGCACTATGTGCAACTAGATCAATACTACCAGGGAAAAGATGGAGCAGAGTAGAGATGGGACTTTCTACCTCCATGATCCCAACCCCAAACATCCTTGAATCAATATCAGTATATCCCACAGAAGCCCTCAGTACAATGACTGAATTTTTATATCAGCAGCCAGTTGGAGGAGTGAATGTAGTCACACAAGCTCAATCCAAGGCCACAGAGAATGAAGGAACTTTAGAGCAACTAAAGCCGTACGCTTTCCAAATGCTTGATCAAGCTTCCTCAGACAAGCTGGATTCTGCCACATATGTGCCAACTCTGAAAGGAGTGAACTTTGCCCTTCCAGTAGACTCCATTGTTAAAAATATCCCAAAGTCAGTGAGGGGTTAATGAGTTTTCTTTATAAAAGAAATCCCATAAATATCAATATATTAAACAGTCAATATTTTTTATTCTGATTGTACATACTGTGATATTTTTGTAGTGAAAAATAGAGTTTAAACTATGATTGATAAAATACTTTTCTTTCTCGTTGCAAACACTTTTGCAACCCATTCAATTCAAGACTAAATCCAGTTTGATAAATCTCATAGAGGGGATTAGTCTGCGCCCATGTCTGGGAGCAGTTGGGCAAGCAAAGCAAGAGGAGCAGGCGGAAGGCCCGCGGCCTCTAACGTTCAAAAACGCCCCAGAGAATCCGGCGGAATAGAAAAAAATTTAAAAAAACTGGCGGTCACAATTTCCTCAGAGATACTCGCGTGGCAAGCACGATGCAACCAGTACATCAATACGCCACATTCCCAGCCACTTTCGTTGGTGGAATTCAGAGTCCGTGTGTATCTGGACATCCAAAAAACGGCCCTATGGGAAAAATTTTGTGAAGATGTACACAAAATTTTCCTGACCGCGGTGTACATTGCACCTCACTCCATGTCATGCGGTTGGCTGGACCTAGGTTTTGAAAGCAAAATAGCAGCAGACGAGGCTGCAGCAGTGCGTGTAGTGGTCAACCTCCCTGAAGGGCAACGGGTCGTCAAAACTAAATGCACCAGATGGACAAAATCGAACCAAATTTTCCTCACGTTTGACTTTTTGCCTACTATGGTAAAACGTGACATTTTGGAGCAACACCTGAAAGATGGTCTCTCCATATACGGTGAAGTACAATCTTTCAAAATGCAATGTTTCACGCTGATGCCACACCCGTGCACCGGCAAAGCCATTGCAGTTCTGACCCCATCTGAGGAGATCGCGAAGGACCTAACCCAGATCCCGCACTCCACCTTTATTGACATCGCAGGGCACACCACCCACCCATTCCGGGTAACTGTGGACAGCGCGCCCCCATTTGCACCCACTGTGACGCGTTCAGCCATAAGGCACACGCGTGCCCCATTAAAGAGGGCGTTACATTCCAAGAGCACCCCTCGGCGGCCATGGCCAGCGGAGAGGCGCACTATGAACCAACCGCAAGCACCAAAGAGGCCTTCCCGTGGGGAGCACAAGGCTGCTACCTATTGGTAAAGCCCATCTCCCCAAAGGAGCGGAAGAAGGCCAAGCAGGCCCATAGGACTGCGGCCAAGGAAGTGGCCAAGGTCACCACCACCATCCCACACTCACAACGCCAGGAGGACATGGAGACCTTCGCGG
Organism: Massospora cicadina; assembly: GCA_022478985.1. Classification (NCBI taxonomy): domain Eukaryota; kingdom Fungi; phylum Entomophthoromycota; class Entomophthoromycetes; order Entomophthorales; family Entomophthoraceae; genus Massospora; species Massospora cicadina. Next base: position 121,467 of record JAKSZP010010729.1, on the reverse strand, counting down.
CGGAAGCAACTTGGGAATCCATCACCCAATCAGATTGGGAGGCCCAAGCTGAACGGGCCACTCAATCCGAGGATCTGATAGGAGATTCGATCTCACCCAATCGCTGCACCCAAGCCCCAGTTGAAACTGACTTGGGACCTATCCCAACCAAAAAAAAATTTTTTTGCCCCACTCGATGGTGCACCAAACTTATCCGCACCGCAAAAAATTCGTCCGACGTCGGGAAAACAAAAAGTGAAGGCCAAAGCCAACGCGACTCTTTCTACAAAAATTAACAAAAACCCCAATAGTGTTGCTGCTAATACCCGCGCTGCTGTGAAGGCCCGTGGGGACCTGGAAGAGGCTGGTGGGCCAGGGGGCCCACCCCCTCACACCTAAGGTGCGATGGGGGAAACCTTCACTCTAGGGACGCTGAATATTGCCAGACTCAAGGCCTCCCCATCCCGGGCTAGGAAACTGAGTTTTTTACAAAATAATTTACCTGTGGATATCCTGGCCATCCAGGAAACCCACTGTCCATGAGGTTCTGAGGATGCTTGGAAAACAATACTTCTACCATCCCTATCCTTTTGGTCAAAGCACTGTGGGGTGCTAATTCAGAAAAACAATTTTTTCAAATTTACATCTTCAGAAAAATTCCTAAATGACCGAGTGCTTGTTGTCACCTTCTCTTGGGCTGATGTTGCACACACAATTGTCAACATTTACGCCCCAAACGGTGCACAAGAGCGTCGGGAATTTTTCTCGTTGGTCAAATCCCTCCCGCTACCCCCCAATTCTTTCCTAATCAGTGACATGAACTGTTGGCTAACCTCACCAACGGACCGGTGGCCACCCTCACCCCACGCCCCACTGGGTCATGTAGAACTACGCATTCTAAAAGCCACCCTTGGGTTAATGGATGTGCTGCCATGACATGCCCCACTGCTCAAAAACATGATGCGTCCCCACATCCACAATGGCCAATTAAGGTCCATGACCTGCATTGACCTTATTCTAGCGCCGGCGAAATTCCAACCCCACATCTCCCACTTCAAAACAACAAAAATGGAATTCTCCAACCACTGACTGGTCTTGATAACATACCACTTACCCGTCACAGTTGCAAAGGCCCCACATTGGTGCAAAATCCACCCCCCAGAGCTTGCATCGCCAGGATTTTCCACGTGGGTGGAAGAGGCAACTTTGGCAAAATTGTTTGTTGCACCGTTTTGCATGGACCCCATTTCCACATGGGCAACTTTCAAAAAAGACACCATCCGCCACTATCGCCATCTCTCATCCAGACGCTCATGAGCCACATTGGTGGTTATATCGCACGTGCTGGCAGAATTGGCCCACTTGGAGTCCAACATTCCAGCCTCAGGATATAGCCCTGCATGGGGCCAGAAGTGGGCGGAGGCAGCAGCACACCTCAACGCACTTGAAAGGCAACACAAACATCGGGTTTGTGTCCAATACAGGGCCACACACATCACTAAAGGCGACAAGTGCACCGCATACTTCTTCAAAAAAAATTTGCACCACGCCAGAGCGTGGCCTGCACACAGGTGCGAAGATCGGATAATTCTATCGTGGACACACCGGCTGAAGTGGCAATCGAAACGCAAAGATATTACTCCGAGTTATACTGAGCTGAACCAATTCAGCCAGCTGAAATGGCGGAATTTCTCGACAGAGCTCATATCCGCACCATTTTCCAATACCCAGAAATAATGAATTTAATTACTCTGAATGAATTATGGACTACCATTCGTGGTGCGCCAAACCAAAGATGCCCAGGCCCAGATGGCATTCCATATGAGTTTTACAAAAAATATTTTGAATACATATCCCCATTGCTGCTAGCCTCACTCAACCAAAGCCTGTTGGAAATGCGCCTCCTACCAGGAGGACATGAGGCTTTTACAGTCACACTCTTCAAGAAAGGGGATAGGCTAGACTTAGCCAACTGGCGCCCCATTTCTCTAACAAACACAGACACCAAAATTCTAACAAAAATCATGGCTAACCGTTTAGGGACTGTAGCATCTGCCACCATCTCTCCAGAACAATTTGGTTTCATCCCCAGAAGGTCGATTTGGGATAACGTGCACTCTGTGGCTAATGTGTGTCAGTCCACAGCCTCTGGGGCACTTGTATTCTTGGACCAACAAAAGGCCTATGATAGAGTAAACTGGGAATACCTTAGGGCCTGCCTCCAACAATTCCGCCTACCTCCCCGCTTCATTAACTGGGTGATGCTGCTCACGGAATCTGCAACAATGGCTGTGCGCGGCCCAGGTTTCCTAACGGATGTAGTCCATCCTCAAAGGGGCCTGCGACAAGGGGACCCCCTGAGCCCACTCTTATACAACTTCAGCCTTGACCCACTACTGCGAAATGTGAATGCCCAACTCACTGGGGTCCATGTGCCAGGCCAAACCCCAGTCAAGATGATGGCATTTGCAGATGATTGCGTGGTGGGGGTGTCTAATAATAAAGATGCACGCGCGCTTGAAGCCCTCATCCAGGAATATTCCCAGGTAAGCAACGCGGCACTGAACGCCTCCAAAACCGAAATCATCCTCCTTGGTCGGTTTCAGAACTGCTGGGCCCCAGCAAGTAGTTCCCAACCCAGCCCAGCTGCTCGCCCAAGTCCACGCCTTACTAACTCAAAACACACCGCTCCACTGGTGCTCCCCTTTGTGCCACGACCTACCATAGGACTGGTACGCCATCTGGGCGTGTGGTTGGAGGCAGGAGGATACGCGTCAGCAGTAATGGAGGGCCATATACTGGACAACGTGACGAAGCGAATCGCCTCTCTCAGAGCCCACCCTACTACCCTCACTGGCAGGGTTGTTCTTGCCAACTATATGCTCCTATCCAAAGTCTGGTTTGGAGCCCATGCCATCCCCTTCTCCCCAAGCTTCTTCAAATCCCTGTATGCTTTGCTACAAGGTTGGCTTTGGTCAGGCCGCCCTCCACCAGTACGGCTAGAGGTCATGTTTGGCCCTCATCATCATGGTGGCATGGGCCTACTTGACTTCAAAGCCCATGCCGCCAAGATCCTAGGCACCTGTATTGCGGCCATCACTGCTCCTACACTCCTATCCCAACACTGGTCCCGCGCGGCCCACTCCAACTTCTCCCGAGCCTTGGGCCTCAACAACCCATCAAACCCCCACTCCCTGATGAAATACCTTGCATCACACACATCAGCCACAGGTCCTCACGGGACAAAAACCCACTACAAACGAATCCTACTCTCCATGCGAAGCGCAGAGTGGAGAATTCGTATTAGTGGACATACAACCCAAAGAGGCCGCCCCTCTCCTCAGTTCACACAAGAGGTACAGGGGCTACCCATCCATGATGGCGTGATCCCCATTCGACCCCAAGTCCTATCCAGGGTGGACTACCTGGACATGATGGACATCCCTTATTCCACTGAGACCCAAAAGACTATCTGGAAATATGCACACCATCCTCTGTTGCAGCCTCAAGTCCGTTCCCATGTGTGGCGCTGCCTGAGGCGGGTGTATCGTACAGCTGAGCGCTCTAATGCTTTACACTCATCCTGTGTCGTGTGTGGCCAGTATGGAATGCTGTTTCACCGCCTGGAGAAGTGCCCCACCTCTAAAGTAATATGGCGCGAAGTCCAACGTCTGCTATGCCAGGATCAAACACATCCCTTCAGTCTGTCAAGAGATATGTTTGCTTCATCAATGGCCTCCCCCTCCCACCCTCCCTTCGTGCTCTAGTGGTTGCAATCGCCATGTGGACTATCCACACGATTGTCTTGGATGCCATCGCCGGATCCATCCCCACCCTCCCTGAAGCTGTCCACAGATTCCGGTCTCATTTGGTGGATCACTTTCAAGCGTGGATGTTTGGATATCTCCCACCACGTCGCCGGCAGCTGGTCTCCTCCTGGTTCCCAGTCTGGTTCATCAAATCAGACCCCTTCCTCCACACGTGCTCAATAGTGGCTACGCCCCCTACACACGTTCCCTCCCCTTCGCATAAGTGGCGTTCCCGCTGGCAACAAGATATAGCATCGCTTCTCTGGGGTGCCTCACCTGGTACTGAGTTTTGTCTCGTCTGAGTCATATTCGGAAGTGTCCGTCCCATGGTCAGCCTTCCCCGCAATAAATTTAAATTTAAATTTAAACTATAATTGATAAAGGCGCTCCAGTCAACATAGTTTTGACTTAGTTAATGCCGAAGTTGACGTTAAAACCTGATGTGGACCATCAAATGGTGTATGGAACTGCTGGAGCAGTAAGCACCATCTCTGAGGGGGCTTACAGTGCGCTGCCTCTGCGCTTTGAATCCATTGTCATTGTAGCCCTGGCAATTGTGCTGACAAATGAAAACTATGACCTGTTAATCAGGACCGCTTTCCTGCGCCATTTTGGAGTTGTCATTAATATGATGGAGAAGACCCTCGCCATTCTGGGTCAGCGGATCCCAATTTACTTTACTACTAGTGGAGTACCAAATGATCCGGTGCATATGAGTCTTATCAACTTTACCTATAGTGACAGGGTGATGCCAGTTCGCTATCTCCGAATAAAGTGAAAGACTCAGCCCCTTCTCCAGCAGATATATGAATACCAAGGGCTATATTCTTCGAGATCCAGGGTCTACATCTATTCCTTTCAGACAACAAGTTTTAATGAACACTGACTTAGAAGTGGAAGTGCCTGGTGGGCTTATGGAAGGTCATTGGGCCCTATCATCAATCACGGCTTGAACCTCATGTGGCTCCAGGGATCATACCCCAAAGGAATGGAAAAATCAAGGTTTTGTTAGCAAATCTCCAGAGCAAACCAATAAAAATCCGCTGACACCAAATAGTGGCATATTTACACTTAACTTTAATCAAGGAGGTCCTTCAGGTTCATGATTTCAGTTTTTTAGATGAATTTGGCCTAACAGCCAAGTCGCCATGTGGCATAATGACAGTGGTACCTCGGAAGAACTTAATAGGGTTATTGGAAGAACAATAAGACCAAGTGATAGCTTTATTTCAGAAGTAAAAGGAGATTTTCGCTGTTGACAATCATGATTTAGGGTGTGCTTGGGGGTGGTCATTGATTGGACACAGGGTATTATACCCCATAAGGTCTCATCCAATCCACTGATTGAAGGCAGCAGAAGACGTTGTCACTGAGAGAATTGATAAGTTTCTGGAGCAAGGAATGCTTGAACCGTCTAAGAGTCTATGGGCTTCACCTGTTCTGATTGTAAAAAAAGGACGGCACCAACTGTATCATAGACTACTGGAAGCTCAACAGTATCACAAAAAAGGCCTTGTACCTTTTGCCACGGGTTTGACTATGCTTTGGATCGGTTAGGGAAATCCCATTACTTATTAGCAATAGACTTGATATTAGGTTACTTGCAAACTAAGTTACCCACAGCGGAACAGGAGAAATGCGCCATAATCACATAAAAGGCTTTTTCCAACCGATCTATATTCCCCAATGGCTGTATAACACCCCGGTTATGTTCCAACGGGATATAAACACAATCCTCAGTGACCTGAAGCTGTCATGCATCCTTATATACCTCAACTATATTAATTTTTTCTCCTGAACCCTTTTGTATCACCTTAATATAGAAGCATTATTCCGCTGACTCACTGAGGCGAACATCAGAATTAAGCTTCAGAAATGTAACATCTTCAAAGATAAGTTGGAATACCTGGGGTTTGTGGTATACTCCAAGGGGCTGAAACCACATTTGGCCAAGGTGGAGGCTATCTGAAAAATGACTACACCTAATAGAAAACGTGACATACAGTCATTTTTTAGAATGGTCATTTACTACTGGAACTTCATTTACAAACTTTAGCTGTATTGGGGGCCGCTATCTGAGTTGTTAAAGAAGGAGTCTGTGTTCAAATGGTAGAAATTTTGTAATACACCTTCAATACCCTTCAGATGGCGCTGATTAGTGTGTCAGTGCTACAATATTTAAGCTTTTAAAGGGAGCTTATCATTCAGATGGATGCGTCCCTTTTTGCTGTTGGGGCGGTGCTTTCTCAGAGAAATGGCTAGGGAGAGGAGCATCCCATTGCATACTGCAGTCAGTGTATGAACAGCCATGAACGTAATTATACTGTGACCAAGCGGGGTACTTAGTGGTGATCTGCGCATATAAGCAATTTAAATCAACTTGCATGGGGTAAAGTTTAAAGTTGTAACTGATCATGCTTCATTATGTTGGTTGCAGAACCTCAAGGAGCCTGAAGGGCGTTTATCTTGATGAGCTCTTAAACTGCAGGCTTACAACGTTGATATCCTTCACCACCCAGGAGTAAAGCATCAGAACGCTGGCTGTTTATCTCAATTGCTGACCTTTATTGTGACAGCAGATCTCAGTGATTTGATTTATGATAAGATGCTCAGCGGAAAATAGAAAGATGAACTGCCCCAAGTGATCAAAGCGTTAAATGAGATGTGAACATGTTTTTGTAATGGACTGGGAAACTATACAAGTGGATTGACAATCCTTGGTGAATTTTCTGTGACCCTCAGCACAGCCCAGGGTTATTATGAGCGCCCACAAAGCAGTTAACATGGTGGGATGAGCAAGACAATAGAGTTGTTGTGCCCTCAAACTATTGGGAAAGCATAAGCTTCAATGTGCTTGAAACCATTTCCTGTTGCCATCAGTCCAATTGGAGAAGCCATTCCGCCAGATCTCATATCAGTTTTTGAAACTACATTTTGCTTGTCATACGGTTTCACTTGATGTCGTTGAACCTCTGCCAATTGGATCAAAACAGTTTAAGTAAATTCTGGTGGCTATCAACCGCTTGACCGGGTGGGTTGAAGTACAGGCGAAACTGGATTTGGGGGCAGTCACAATGGCCAGGTTCATAATGGAATTTATTATCCAGTGACATGGATGCCCTCAGTTCATTCTTACCAATAATGGATTCAACTTCATCTCACACATACTCCCCAAATTCAAGGAGCTTATGGGCATCCGCAGGGTTCTAATGACTTCATATCACCCCAAGTCCAACGGAATGGTCAAACGGTTTAATGTGATGCTGGTGAACATTCTTGGAACCTGGTAACTGATAGGCCCTCTGATTGGAGTTCCCTCCTGTCTACTGCTGTCTTTTGCTACAAATCAGCTATCATTCCGCTACAAGGAAGAGTCCTTTCCAACTGTTATATGGATGGCACCCTGCTCATCTGGCATTGCTTTATTCATGCGTATAAGATACCAGAGGAATGGATCCCCATAAAACTTGACAAATTTAGCTGACACGTTGATCAAGTTGCAATTGGATAAACTCATAAAGCTTGGCCAAAAAGATTAGAAATCAGTTCACCAATCAGGTATGATGTAGTGGGTTGACCCAATTCCAGGAGGGTGAGATGGTTTTGTTCCTTGACCAGCACGGGTTTGGGTGAAAAGACAAACAGGCCAAGCTTTGGGTAGGACCATTTGAAATAATTGAGGAAACCAGTATTGATGCATATACCCTCAAAGACCCATAAATTGGTCGAATCATTAATCATGTACACACAAAGTTTCTCCAAACATATAAACAATAGAAAGCTCATCGTCTAGTCAAAGGTGGGGGGTAATGTTGATATTCCAATATGACTGGATGATAAGCCCTGAAGAGTTACAACAGAATGGTGAAAGTCTGTCGCCTAGCGTAATTTAAGCGTATTCAAGCACCTTGAGATGAGGTGAGATTGGGTTATAATGGGTTGCTATTGGATCACCTCTAAATGAGGCGATAAGGCGATATCAACATTCAATAAATGTAATTTAGATTGTCTCGGAATAGGGTGATAGAAGAGTTGAAGAATAAGAGCTGAAACCAATGAGAATTGGAAAATATAATAGTCTAAGCTCTGAGAGTGGTATCATCCAAAGCTGCTGTATATAAATGAGATGGAAGTTTGAAAGAAGGAGGATGTAGTTAGTAGATAGGGAATGGAACAGCGAGAGGTCACTGTATTTATCAAAGTAAACAGAAGTGCCATTGAGGCAATTGCTCCTATTTTATAGTATATTTTCAAGTGTATCTGAAGGACCGATGATCCCCATATTGTCTTTCTGTTTTTCAGTGGGTTTGACCTGAGTGACCCTTATGGCAGATCCCAACAATACCGCCCAAAATTATAACAGCTAACAAATAAAGCGGAGAAACTTATTCTGGGTATCTGATATAACAAGTACATTTTTTCATTACTATTTGATTTAGTAGTTTCAGTGATTACCATAAATAATCTAGACCCCTAGAACTTTCTTTTTTTTGATCTGTGATTCACAATTTGGTCCTTTAAGACACCCAGAGTTCTATGGAACCACTGAGTGAGTCAATTGTAACTTAAACTAATCTGATGACTGTAAGTTCCACTCTAGGAACCACTGAATCTTGAAATAAAAAAAGAATTATCAAAAAATTTAGCTTCAAATATAGAAAATGCTTTATGTATAGATATTTTCCGTGCCATAGAACATTTAACAAATTATAATTTAACCTTGTAACTTTGCTATTATGCAGTTATGTTGGATTATTTTACTTGAAGTTTATTGGTGAAATAAAGCAATGAGAAGGGATCCATCAGCAAATTGGTTTGAGAACCACTGATTCTAGATGGACGTTTAGTTTAGATTGTTTTAATTTAGGTTAATATAAAATTTACAACTTCAAATTAATAAGATAAATTTGATTGCCTGCACCATTCTTTTATCTAGGGATTTGAAAAATATACTATATATCAGTATAACTTGGGGTAGGAGGACTAAAATCTACTATATTTCAAAAATTTATCTTTATATGCATTCTATGAAAACTCTTGCTTATAATTGTAAAGGACTCTGCTAATTAGAGTAGTTACTAGACTTCCAATATGGGTGTGTAAAAACCCGGTGAAATGTTCAGAAAGCCAGAGGTATAGAAGCCCAAATGAATAGGATGAGGGACTTCCTATTATTTATGTGATTTATTGAAAGTTAAATAACATACCAAAAGTCTAATAGCAGACCAGATAGCTGCAATAGTGAACTGTGGTTCTTGATGGGGCAACCCTAAGGGTGAAAGAGGTATGGAGGATGGCCAATCCTCCTGTGTTTGTAGTTGCTGGCCTTTGTTTCAGTCCTTGGCTCTCAGGTGCAGATATATATAAACCCATTGGTTCTTTGAAACTTGTTGACCTGTAAAAATGATTATTGAGTTCATGTTTAAGTTAAATTGTCTTGATTTGAATACGGGATGAGCTTGAGCATCATTGCACATTTATTGGGGTGTTTCAAACTGCCACGCAGGGTCAGAAAAATTATTTGAACCACAGTCAATTATTAACATGAACTGAGGTAGATTTCCCCAGGAGCAATGCTCCAGATGATTTAGCACCTGGGTTTTGCTTTCAGATTGTAAAAATGGGTGATCATTGCCCACAAACGGCTTAATAAAATTGCCAGAATGGCGGGCCGCACCTCATTTGAATCGCACTGACTCAGTGGCGGGATGGCGGGGTGAGTTGAGCTAATAACGTTGGCCATCCTGAAGTAAGGGATTTTACGACTTATGGTTGGTCAGATTGCGCTGAACTAATAGTGGGGCGGAGGACTGGATCTGGTGGTCCAGGTCCTTCTTAAATTGCAGATTGGGGTAGCAGGTCAGGAACATAACCTCTGATGACATTGACTAGTGCATTGCAAGCTGCTGGATCAATGGATCTTAGTGTCTACTCAATGATCATTGGTCACAGAGGCTGATAGCGGCGTGTATAGTTGAATTAAAGCTGAAAATTTTGGCAGAAAGTAATTCAGTAGAATCCGCTGAGAGGGGCTTTTAAAACTTGAAATATTATTTAAAGTTAAGATAAAATAATTATTTGACAACTAACCATAGGAGAGGCGGTTGCCTTTTATACTTTGTGTCAAGGGAAGAGATTAAAGGGTGTTTTGAGCTGGATGGCTGACGTGCTTGCAATGAGTAGCTTGAATTTGAGGGGTTAAAACTTACATATGAGATTGTAAAAGCTCTGACAACGTAATTCTTGATCAGCCGCAGGGTACTTTACCATTACAAACTTAAGTGAGTTGCTCAGATCAGAATCTTGGCATAATCAGATTTTGTGGAATCAAGTTTGATGATTAGTTTAAATTTAAATTTAACTTTTTTGAGGATAAATTCTCAACTTGGATCGGTGCCCAAGGACCCAGAATCTTAAGTTTTGTGAAATGAACTGTTTTTTAGTTAACTAAAAATTTCCTGAATTTTGAGATCGATTTTTGCAGTTTTCAAGGGGGTGGGAGGCGACAGGGTGGAAACAAATGAGGGTGAGGGTCCTGAATGTAGACTTTGGACAGAATAACTTCCTTGCAGACCATTTTTTCTTATTAGCAAGGGAAGAAATAGAAAAGGGTGGTAAAGTAGGTGGGTTTTTAAGAGTTAAAGCAGATAGCCAGCGCTCATCAACAATGTGGGACAAATCGCTCAGTTGAACCAAGGGCTCCACAGGTGCCTTGGTTCCCTTCTTTCCTGCAATGGAACTTCCCACGATCTAACTCAAAAGGTTGGGTTTCCAGACTTACAATATACTCTCCTTTTTTAACAGAAAAATCCCACTCCTTTTACATAAACCATGTTATAGCTCTTGTGTCTGGCTGGGGGCTTGATGGCCAGAAAACAGCAATTTCCTTAAGCAGATATGGTCCTCTGGATGTGACTCATTGACTCAGCCAATAGCTCCTTACAGTTCTCACAGTCCCTTGCGCTTACCCACCTCTAATTATAGGCAGGATAATCTTTCCATTCTTAAGATACTGGACTGACCTCCTGATTTCCTTGAGGCTAAGATCGCCTCCACTTCTTCCTCTTATGACTCCCCCACAATATTAGTATGTGCGCTATTAGGTTTCCTTTAACAGAAGGGGATAATTTCTAAAAATTTGAATTACATTATGTTGTTTCCAATGTGCAGGAAATTTTGACGCTGTATGAACCATTACCCAAATATTTTCCACTTCAAAAGACTCTAAGTGCTTACTAAACAGCTTCTGTGGGGGACCTTCATATTCAAGCGGCGGGTACCAAGTATATCAAGTGATCCTTATGAGATGTTGTACCCTAGGAGTCGCTTCCTGTTAAAAAAACTCATGATCTTCTTTGGCCTTATACAAGTGCTATTGTAAACTAATTTGGTTGTAAACAATCTGGGTGATGCGGTCCACTACTACTGAAACTACAGAAATCAGGCGTGACATTATCTGGAGTGAGAAATTGTAATCCATGGTGGTCCCTTTCCGGATTTTACATGAATTGAAGATTTAGATGTGTCATACAAAGGGAATTGATCCTAATAAGAACAGATATCCAACCATATATTAGGTTAATACTCACCAAAATTCAAGGGCTCTCAAAGTTGGAGATCAACCCTGACTTATGAGATTGACTATTGCTCCCTCAGAGCTTCCTAACATGAGATTTAAACCTGTTCCACATGGCGAGAAAAATCTTATTTGTCCAAGATGACTAGCCTGCCACAGAATCTGCATTTTGTGAAAATTATAGATCTTAGTCTGGACTTCTTGGAGAATTTACAAAAACTACCTCCCAATCTCCCTAATATAGTGAATTCTAAGCAAATAAAAATTACTTTCTTCTTTTCCTTTTTAAGTTAAATTTAACTACCTCTATTAACTTAGGGGACGAATTTATATTTAGGATTTATCAATTCAGTCATAGTATCCAGAGTAAAGACTTTTGACCAAGAAAAGATAAAAAATTATATTCCAATGGCAAGGAGCTTCAGGTCATCTGGCCTAAAAAAATAGGGATATGTGGCATCAATCCCCATGGTCCCAACAAAGCTAGACCTCCCTGTCAGGCACATCCCAAGTTCATGATAAAGAATAATAAAGATGGACATTAATGATTCAGCTTCAGATAACGCCTCAGATTGTGAAGCTGCCCGTTTAAGTGACTGGGCAATTAATATGCATGTAGGAGATACAACGGTGACCCGGGACATTCTATTTCCCTCATTGATGGAGATGACACTCCATTCTCTGATCACAGAGCAATATCACTTTCATTTTTCAAAATTTGCTGAAGCCCTCAAGCTCCTCTTATCAGGGCCTTCATCTCTGGAGGCTGAGCTAATAGAAGAAGAGCTTTTGCAGTGCTGGCTTTATGATGATATTGTTTAAAAGTTCTTTGTTCAATGTAGATCAGTTTGGACCTGGATGTATGGAACGCTATCTGCGTCACTATGTACTTTCCACCTTGTACCATCTACTCTAAGTAGCTGGGTTCCATCATCAAGAATTACTCCGCCATTTGCAGTTATTGGAGACAATACACTAGCAGCTCATTAAATTCTACCAATTTGCCTCCAAGTTTGGCAGTGTAAACCAAAATGCTATATTGAAAATTTGGCAGCCCATTAATGAGATATGACGTGTTACCCCGTCTGGATCAAAAAAATCATGAGTTTTTCTTTATGGAACTCTCTAATTGTTTTAGTCAATTAGAGGTCATTATTCATAATCAGGTCATAAATCATACCCTCAAGTTACAAGGTAAAGTTGATAACTTTATCATCTCTGTGGACAAACGAATCTGGAAATTTGAGGAAATTATCTATGAAGTATGTGATGGCCAGAATAGTCTCCATTTTTAAGGGCCACAAGGAGTGCTGGTTAGTGCAGAACCCCCGGTTATAGCAGGCTTGATAGAGAATGAGGACCCCCTGGTTGTGATGGACTGAATGGTGTATGAGGACCCCCTGGTAATGTAAGACAGGATGGTTAGGGAACCCCCTGTGTCAAGAGGAACTCCAGGACCTAGTGATGACCCAGGAATCCCTGAAAACGCCTCCAGGCGTAAATTCAGCAAGCTAAAAGCCTTGATGTCTAATTATGACGCGTTAACCCAAGGTACCCATCTCACTTGGGATGGAGTTCCCCTCTCCCCAAAAGTTCCCTAACTGCTCATCATGAACGCCTCAGGAACTTGGCAGCCCTATCTGCTGGGGTACGTGGGTTGGAGCAAATTTTGCTCATCACCAAGAAACATCAGCTCAATCTTCAAGATGCAATACTGCATTAAAATGAAATTTGGCAATTAAGCAAACTCGTCACAACAAAATTAGTTCAGAGTGCCACTCATGAAGTAGTAGCTTTAGTGATTTACAATATTAACTATAAGCAAAGTCAAGTGGATGCGCTTCATCCTCAAATGTATTCCCAATATACCACTTCTTTCTTAGATGAAAGTCTGGTCCTGGTGTTGATTCATGTTTTTAAGTTTCCAACCCCCAAGTGGTACATTTAAACCTTCATTCAAAATAAAAGTACGTCCCCTGAGAGGGAAGCAACTTCTCTTTCTTATATTGCTAAGAAAGCTCTATGGAGGAAGTGACCAAAAATCAATGGCTTAAACAATTGATAAACTGTCATAATTGCATGGCCTAAGACATTATGGTCCCCCATATAATGCATTGCCATACTTGGACTGATGCCAAGACTGCCTTTCTTTGGGAATTTGGGAATGACCTAACTCTATCCAACTAAAAATAGACCTCCCTGGGAATAAGCCTTAATTGGGGAGAAACTATCAGATAGTTCATCCATCATTTCTACCTCATGTCTCAAATGTTGGTTGCAGGGAATTGTCTTACATTAAATGATGCTATCACCACCTCGTTTTTGACATTTGAAAATATGCCTAATGTTTAATTTTATCTTAAAGCAGGAAAATCCAACTTGACGTCCCTCCCCATATCAAATAACTTTTTTGAAATTCCAGATTAACTACCTAAAACCGCCAGACCACCTCATTTTAACAACAACAAGCCCCAGCGAAAGTGTTAGCTGCACACCCTCAATTTTCCTACACCTGAATTTTACTGTGCCCATTGCAAAAGAACCAACCACACTGCAGACTTTTGTTGCATCCTAAGATATAAGTTGGGTAAATATCAGTCTGTATAGGGTAGGAGGCTCCCTATGCTGACGTCAATCAAGCGCCTTAAGACCCTTAATCAGTCTCTAGCTCTATTCCCAGCACTTTGGGGTGTTTTGTATTAGCTGCTCCTGCAGAAGTTGACGTACCTCTCTTTTTAAGGAATTAGATTTCTCTAGCTTTCTTTTTTATGTTGATCAATTACCCAAATAAATTTTGGCGGTTAACTTCTCTATGGAAATATAAGAATATGCAGATTAAACTTTTAAATGCAATAAACAGCCCCAAGATAGTCACCTTCAGAATCCTTCGCTTGCTTTTCTACAATCCCAAATGACAGTTTACTAACTGTTAATTCCCAGTATGTATCTTCAGTGGTTCAAGTAGAGGTAGTCGTACATAAGGTTAAAGTCCTGTCAATAATTGACACCAGTTCCCCAGTTATCATAGCCTCCTCCCGGCTTATCCAGAAGAATTAAATGGCTCCAGACTTGAATCATTAAGCCAACTATGGTACAGCTGGTAATCAGTAAACTAAGGCGATAGGAGCTTGTTCTGCCTTACCCCTTTGATTTGGGAAACTTTTAAATATTTCCCCCACTATTGCATTAGAAAACAATTATTGAGAGTTATCTATGACTGGACAATAAGCCAAAATATTTGCTAGATAGATCATTGTTTAATCTTTGTGATTATGCCTATATGAGGGTTACCACGTATCCAATTTGATGAATGAAGTAAGCCTTGGCGTATAGGAGGAATTCTGCTGATGATATAATGATAAGGCGATTAGGAAATGTCAATGAACAATAAATAATTAACTCTGCTGGACCAATAAGAATACAGCAGAATGAAGAGTCTAAGCAAAAGGGCCGGTATTGACCAAAGTTTTAAACATATAAGCGAGATGAGAAGGTTGGAAGGAGGAGGTTTTTTGTGAAGAAGAAGAAGAGAGTTTGCAGTAGACGCTGCATTTTATATAAGATAATAAAATAAAGGGTTTTAGCGAAAGCATTTGCTTCAAGTTTTATCATATCTATTAAAGTAAAATTAGGACTGACGATCTCCATATTGTCCATCCGTTGCTCTGTGGGATTAACCCTGTGCAACCCCTTCGGCGTATTTCCAATATATCTCCTATGTAATAACAGTGGTGCTCACTAAAGGGGGCCCATTGACCAATACGTTAAAGTATTATTATTTCTTTGCAATGCAATGGCGCAACTGATACAAAATGAAGGGAACCTACCCTAGTTTATTGAGCTATCCCAATGCAAAACTAAAGCTCATTCTGGATACACTACTTCAGACACAAAAGATGCTATTTCAGGAAATAAAGGCATAGCAGACCAGCTTGACAAGGCCTTCCACCAGCTGAACCTGGTTAGTGGTTGAGTCGGCCATCTTGCTTATTCCTTTGATGGCACTACTGAGTGGCTATTCTGCGCTGAGTATAATCTGAATCATGATGTTATGGAGAATGTTTGCGTTGGTAAGCTGCCTCCATTTGATAGTTAGGGAATATTTATGGCTTCTTTAAACAAATTGAGTTAGCTGTGAAAGGAGCCTCAGATTGGCATAAAGATAAATTTGTTAATATCTGCTTTGGATGTTTGGAGTGCAGACCAAGTTATCTGCTATCTTCCAAGTAGTCCCGTTACATACTAAGAAGTGAAGAATACTGTGCTGCAGTTGTTCTGAGGTTCTGCAAAAATGTCACAGCAGAAGGCTGATTTTCTGATCATCAGGTTCCGCTGTGATGAGATCCTCATTGCATTTGCTGATTGCTTTATGGCAGAAGCTCACATGTTAATTGGGGTGAAAACTTTATCCAAGTCCGAGGTGTACATTTCAATTATTTCCATGGTGAAGCCATACCATTAGCTGTATAACGTCATGTCTCCCATTTTGGAGGACGATATACCCATTCTCGAAATTTTTCAATTGTCCGCACCACTTAATCATCACTTTTAGTGCTCCCAACAATGAACAAAAAGCCCTGCAGCCATTACTGAAGTTTTTGGTGGGAAATAGACAACAACGATTTAGCTATAATCCATTGGTTAATACTTGGGCACTAAACCCTTTGGAGGCTCCTTTCCACCTGAGCTATAGTCACTCAGCTCGTCCTCAGTCAAATGACAATCTCTTGTTTAAGTTCCAATCATGGTCTTTAGGGTCATCACAAATACGTGAGCCATATAGGAATACTGTTTCTCTTGTGTTTTAAGAGGCCATTATGTGGCTAACTTCCCTGGCAGCCTACATGCCTATGCAGTACTACTGGTCCTGACTAAACAGGGAAAAGTTCAAGAGGAGTAGAGATGGGAAGCTCTACCTCCGCTGAGTCAAATTTAATTGTCCATGTTAAATCTAATACGTCCCTTTGTGTCAGGCGGAGCCCCAAACCAATAATTTATCATACCAACAAACCTTCAGTGATATCGCTAACTTCCTTCCTGAAGGGAGATAAGAAGATACAGAGTTGGAGTTCCGCTGGGATTACAAACACCATATACCTGGAAAATCCTTGAGTGTAATGTCAATGCCAAAGATAGTCCAGTATTGATGTAGCCGCATTAGAGGATGTGAGCGCTGCAATGTCAGTAGAGGAAATTGTTCAAGCATATCCTTGTTTTGGCACCAATACTGTCACTTTTCTTAAATAACAGGAAGCCTATAGTGCATGTGCTAAACTCCAACATTATGCCTTTTCAGAGTTTACCTACTGTGATATCTTCATAGGAAATACCAAAATTTGAACAATTATAGACATTGGCGCTCCCATCAATATAATATCCACTCAGCTAGTGGCTAGTCTTCCTCTGAAGCCTGATATGACCATTGGGTACTATAAGGGACCTCTGGAGCACAAAGCAATGTGTTGGAGGGCACCTACAATGAGTTGCCTTTGCAGTTTAGGTTGATCGGCGCTTCTACTCCAGCTATGGTTTTGCCTAATAATAATTATGACATGCTGATTGGGTCCACATTCGTGTGTCAATTTGGGGCGGTGGTTAATATGTCAGAGGAAACTTTTGAGATTTTTGGAGCAACGGATTTCTATCTTTTTCACCTCCAGAAAAATCTTTAAAAACTTATCTTCTCTAGTCAAATAAATCTTGTATATAGCGATGGGGTAATTCCTGTTTGCTATTGACGGATGAAGTGGAGGACAAGAGCTCTCCATAACCAGAATTATGAGTGTAATGGTTTCTGCTAAGGGCTGCGACCACCTTAAGTATACCTTCCGAGCATTAGGTTATAGTAGTGACGGAAATCATAATAGACGTCCCCAAAGGCCTATATAGTGAAATCATAGGTCTCTACCAGCAATCGTGGCTCAAAACCCATATGACTCCTGTATTACTGTTACCAGAGCATGGTGAAGTGAAGGTCTTATTATCTAATCTACAGAAGGAGTCTATGGTGATTCAAAGACACCAAGTGGTAGCTTCTATGCATTTGACTCTGATTGATGAAGTTCATCATATACATGACTTTAGTTAATGGGAGGATCTAGGTCTATCTGAAGAAGCCTCAGCCTACGTATTGAATGTGTTTCCCCATGAGGCCCTGACTGGGCTGTCAGATGATAAGATAGATAGGATGATGGCCTTATTTGAAAAATATTGAGACATTTTTGCATCCGATGACCATGATTTGGGATGTGCCCATCTAAGTGGTGCATAATTGGATACGGGAGACCACCCTCCCATTTTATCATAGCTTATATGTCAATCTAGTGTGGTGGAAGAGGTTGTATCCATGTAAATAAGAAAATTGATTGAACAGGGAATATTAAAGCCATCTAAGAGTCCTGGACATCCCCATGTGATTATTAGGAAAAATGTCACTAATATATTAATAATTGACTACTGGAAGCTTTATCATATCGCAAAAAAAGATTCATATCCGCTTCCATTAATTGACGATGCTCTGGATTGGCTGGGTGGTCAACTATTTCTTGTCCATGGACATAATATCAGGATACTGGCAAATCAAGTTACTAATGATGGAATGGGAGAAATGCGCTGTCATCACCTCAAAGAGGTTGTTCCAACCCACGCATATGCCTCAAGGGTTATGCAATGCCCCAGCTACGTTCCAGCGGGAAATGGACACCATATTGGGTGACCTGAAGCTTTCCTGTATTCTAGTCTACCTTGATTATTGTAGAAATCCAGCTGAGTTCTTGCTTGCTGGTGCTTCATGCCACTGGATTCCTCAAGGGTTAATTTTATATAAAAATGAAACTCTAATCAAAAGCTAGGTTTTTAAGATTTTTGTTAGAAGTGCGGGAATAGAAAGAGAAGAAAGCACTCTTGTTACCCAAATAATAAGCTTTAAACTGTATTGAGGGTCGAAGGGACTTAATAATAAGATCAGAACAGTTTTTTCAGTCCAAATAAGGAAATATGTGCATTCAGCCTAACAAAGCTTGAAATTCTCGCTTCACTTTGGCTGAATTATGGATGGGTAATATGCGGTTAGCAATATGTACCCATAAGGTAACAAATTTAATGAACTTCAACCAATCCCTATCAGAGAAAATTATTTTACCTTGGGGGACCCCTGCCACGCCTATAAAAAGTGGGTGGTCCTCATAAAGGTGCTTGAAGGGATATGGTTGTGGCTGGGGAGTGCCATTCAATGGATGCCCCAGGGTCTAGCACATGGTCAGAGTAATTTTCCTGATTGATTTTGTTTTTATTTCCTTGTAGCATTCTAAATTGTGTTACCCCAATTTGTGAAGTTCCACTGAGAATCCGCCAGGGTCTTTTGGCCAATATCATCATTAGTATCACTTAAATCTTTCATATTAGTATTGTAACTTGCAAATGGCTAAAACTTCCCCTTTTTGGCTGATTTTGACCCAAAACATTCTTATTTTGCAGCTGGGAGGGCAAATGTCTGACAATGATATCAACATGTTCTCGCAGATGTTCACTGAACATTTAGACCATTTAAAACAAGCGTTCCACCAGCTTGCCAAAACAAACATAAAAATCAAACCTCAAAAAAGCCATTTTTCAAGAAGCAATAAGAATATATCAGGTTTATGGTATATTTCAAAGGGCTTAGTCCTCAGCTGGCAAAGGTTATAGATATACAAAAGATGACTCAGCCGGGCAATAAGAGGGATATAAGGTGTTCTTAGGGATGGTTGGGTACTACTTCCAGTTCATCCCTAACTTCAGCTGTATTGAGGCTCCCCTCTTCGAGTTATTTATGAATAACGCCCCCTTTGAATGAGCTGAGCATTGTCAAAACGTTTTTGATGTTTTATGGACCGCATTGGCTAGTGCACCAGTCTTAAAATATCCTAATTTTGGAAAAAAATTTATTGTGCAAACAGATGCATCACTTTCTGCCTGTGGGACCCGCTGATGGATGCACAAATATTTTGTTTAAAAATATAAATTTTACTTTTTAATAAAAGTAAAAAATAATGCTTTGTTAAAGTTTTTTATGTTTTTTATTGTTTAGGCAGGACAAACCAAAAGAAGGTCCTTTCTTTGATACTAGTATTTCCTATTTAAACTAGTTCAAATTTCGAGACCATGGGTATTTGAGGCATAAAACATATAAAGCTGAGTCATCTAAATTAGGAAATATAGGCTTTCGGCCTATCAGATTGAAGATAAATTTTTTGAGGCAAAACTGACCCATATGGTAATGATTTGATGAATTGTATCTAATCACCAGCGAATAAAATCTTCTCACCTCAGTGGTGGTCAGACTCATGTGGTAATGATTGGTTAATTTGCACCCTATCATTGTCTAGTAAATTCTTCTCACCTCGAAGGTGGTCAGACTTGCATGGTAATGATTGGTTAATTTGCACCCTATCATTGTTGAGTAAAATCTTCTCACCTTGACAGTGGTCAGACTCGCGTGGTAATGATTGGTTAATTTGCACCCCATCATCATTGAGTAATATCTTCTCACCTCAGAGGTGATCAAACCCATGTGGTAACAAACACCTTAAATTTGGCCAAGAAGTTGAAGTAATCCTATTATTAGTTATTACCTTTTCAAGCCGTTTTTTGTTATAACCCGTATTTTTCTGATAGTTAGGATTCCACCAAGAATCCGCCAAGGTCTTTTCGCCGTTGATACTCATATCATTGATAACCACAATATTATTTGATGATCAGGCAGGAGATGGGCCAATCACAGTAGCAGATTTTGGAACACTAATACCTCCAACATTCTTTTTCTTAAGTCAAGAAGGAGAATGTCTGACACTGCCATAGGGGCGGTATTATCCCAGAAGGATGAAGACAGTGTGTAGCATGCAGTTGCATATTGTACTCAGATCTTAAACAGTCACAAATGGAACTATACCAATGATAAGCAGGAAGCCTTGCTGTAATTTATGAAAATAAGCAGGTCTGAGTCTACCTACATGGAGTAAAATTCAAGGTAGTGACAGAGCATGTGTCATTGCATTGGTTACAGAACCTTTATGAGCCCAAATGGCGTTTTGTAAGATGGGCTTTAAACTGCATGATTATAATTTTGAAATACTGCATCATCCTGGCACAAAGCACCAAAATGCTGACTGCTTATTGCAGCTACCAATAATTGCAGTAATGGCGGATTTGGGCGACTTTCTATATGAAAGAATGGTCAGTGGTCAATATGTGAACAAACTGCCCTAAGTTATTTAGGTGGTAGATGGGATATTGGCCTATACAATTTGGAAATATGGGGAGTTATATAAGCGGTTTGGTAACAATATGCTGATTTTCCCAAAATTTCTCCGCTTGACCAGACATTATTTTGAGTGCACACAAGGCGGTGAATTATGGAGGAATATGCAAGATGTTGGAATTCTTATGGACTCAATACTATTGGGAAAGTATACACTTTGATATGTTAGAGACCATTTCCTTCTACCATGAGTGGCAAGTGAAGAAGCTGTTCCACCAAAAGACCTCTTACCAGCTGGTGAAACCTCATTTTGCTTGGCACATGGTGTCTATTGACATCATTGGGCTCTTTCCAACAGTAGTTAACGGTCTAAGTATATCTTGGTGGCAATTAACCATTTGACCAGGTGGGTTTAAGCACGGGCAATATGAGATCTGGGAGTGATTACTGTGGCTAAGTTTGTAATGGATGTATAATTCAGCTTCACGGCTGCCCTCAGTTTATCCTTACTGACAAAGGAACTAATTTTACCTCTAACATCCTACCCAATCTCAACAAAATGATGGCCATTTGCGGGGTTCTAACAACCCCATATCACCCCAAATTTAACAGAATGGTTGACCGGTCAATGGGACGCTGGTGATCATACTCTAGAAGCTGCTGATAGTTAGACCCTCCAATTAGAGTACTCTCCTTTCTACTTCTGTGTTCGCCCACAATATTAGCTACCACTTGGCAACAGAGAAGAGCTCTTTTCAGTTACTATATGGATGGCACCCTGCTCTACCTGTACTGCTCTATGCCTGCATGAAAGATACTTACGTAATGGATCCTTAACGCTACTTGACCAGCCTAACGCATACATTGATTAAATTACAAATTGAAGTATACTTATTCAGCTTAGCCAAGAAAATTAAAACCAGGATGCCAATCAAGTATGGAATAGCGGTCTAGCATATTTCAAGGGGAAGATATGGTTCTATTCCACAATCAGCAGGGTTTGGGAGGAAGCATACGCTAGCTAACATATAGATTGGCCCTTTTGAGATTATAGAAAAAACAGGTGTCAGTGCCTATACTATCAAGGACCCCATGAGTTGTCAGATTATTAACAGAGTGCACGCAAAGTTCCTTTGGGCATATAAACAGCAATAGAGTTTATCCAGAGAGAAGAAAGAAAACAAATAAGATCATTGTGTGGGGTATATAGCTAACTTTATTTTGTGTCATTGCTCAGGTTCTTTTGCTAATCTGTATTTGTCTCCCCACCCTTTCTCAGTTTCTGGCGGTGAATCTTTTGCCTTGTACGTTGGTGGGGCCCACATTTCTTTTGACACTTTGAGAGTGGCGCAGAATGGCTGAATCTTTCTCAGGTTGGTGGTAGGGGCGGAGGCTGCTGTGTTGGGGGTGAGGGAGTTGGTATTCGTTCTGGGGCTGTTGTTCTAGCAAACATAGGGGAGGACAGGGTGGCAGAACTAGATGAGGAGGATGGACTGGGGACTCAGGGTAACAGATGAAGTGGTGATAGCTCAGCTGGCTGATCAATATCGAGATGTACCTCCTCTAGCGCCACAAAGAGAAAAGCCCGCAAACACTTGCACTGATGGTCTCAGGAGATCAATGAGTACATGAGAAGAGGAGGTTGGAGCCATAAGGCTGGTTCATAAGAAGGTGATTCCCGGATTAAGATCAAAAGCCGCGCTCAACGCCAGGCAATCTATGAAGAAGTCGTCCATGCTAAGATATGCAGCTAGGAAAGGATTGGCCACTGTAAAAGCTGCTCACCGGCCCACTTAAGGACCACCAGGTGCCACTACATCCCTAAACTTAACTTTACCTGTGGGATGAAAAAGATCATGTTGCTAAGGAGCACATTGATGGACAGGTATTGGGATGGGTCATTGGTGCTAAGGGTGGCAAATGCTGCGGCAACCCCAGATCACATGCGATTCATCAGGTAATTTTAAAAAACGCTATAAAAATTTATAGGTCTTGATTATTATTGGCCAATAACCCCTATAAACTTATTTCTTGCACAGGTTGGTTTTTGTGCAATTTGTCAAATGTTGTATAGTTGTTTGATATGATCAATTGATAATAGTATGATGGCTATTATCTTTAGTTGAATAGGAGTCTTAATTCTCAGCCCACCGCTGAGCAAGTTTTTCCACTCAAGTAACTTTTGATGTCCTAAAATAGGGATTCATTCCCTCGTACCATAAAACCCAATCTTCTCTTAGATTCCTGTTGATGGCTTCTCAAGTTTGATACACAGTTGGCAGAAATCCCTGATTTGTTTCTCATTCTTCTCTGAATCTCCTCTCAGATTCTTACTCTTTTAAAGAGTCCACCAATTATCACACACAACAATAATATCCCTGAGAAAGAATTTAACAAATAAAAGCTGACAGAGCTTACTAAACTGGTATATCTACTAAATACTGCTTATACTGTAAAACTATTTTAATTATGAGTGAATTCTAGGATATTTATAATGAGGATTCAGCCATCTAACCCTTGGTTGACACCTCTTCGATGAAATGGCAGCCGTTGCCATTAAATCATCCATCCTCATTGCAGCAGCGATGGTCTTCCCCATCCTGGCTAGGATTCTGTTGTTGGACATCCTTGAGACCTAAAATTGAAAGAGTTATAAAATGTGTCCCAAACGTTTTCCTCTCGATCCAAGTTAACCAACCATATTTGGCAAGCTACCTTCTTAGGTAATGGGACTTGTTACCCATTAAGGCAGGTCATGAACCAACTGATTGATTTGCTAGTTGCAGGTGGCATCACTCGCTTCACAACTTACTGATTACATTCCCAATCAGTCAGTGATGAAACCCCCTTAATCCCAATTGGTACACTTGATAGTTAATCACTATCAGATGCCCCTATTTTGTTGACAACTATGCCCAATGAGATCTTAAGCATTCGTCCAGATTGATCCCTAATGGATCCAACCAGGCGAATACCTTGAAATTTCCCAAACATAGTTACATTGAAATCAGGGTCACCAATATCTAATTTACCTCGTATTGGGGAATTATCCCCTAGCTTTCACTGGTAATCTAACCAGATGAGAATATGGGCAAAAATCCCAACGATTCCCCCTCTTGCCTATATTTCCAGCGGGAAAAGGACCAGGGCAGGAGAACACTGCTTTGGACACTTATTTGGATACTTCATCTGCTCAAGTGGAGTATAATCACCAATACTCAACACTGCTCAGGACAACCTTTGGTATGCGGCTCTCTGTCTCTTCTTCCTCGCTACCACCTACTCATAGTGTGGTCCCCATGATCTACTGTCATGCCGGGCTGATCAATTTACTTGTGATGATACTAATCCTGGGATCTGGTTTTCCCCCATCAGGGCATATGACCCTCTTTCATATTCAATATTTTTGTTCCGGCATCCTCAATTTCCTGCTTATCTCCTCATCCTTGACAGGAGACTCTTGCCATCAATTTTCGTTTTGCAGCCCAATTAAAAAAAGCTTATTTATGTTCGCCCTGTTATTTTCTTCTAATAACCTCTTGGCTCTTATCATTCTTAATTCTTCTCTGGAGAGCTTATCCCATTAATTTTGAGATTAATTTCTCTGAAATTGAAGCTTAATGGGTTGTAAAGTGCATAATGTCAACTATCATATAAGTCCAACACACCTCTCATCCAGCTCATATGTCAAATTCTGAGTTGTGGTACCAACAGCTACTCAACAGTTTGTCTGATAAAGACCTTCAGCTCTTCCAGCAGATGAGTCATGGTGTGTGTCAGAACCTCTTATATGGTCCTTCCAGGATTCATACACTTAGTCTGGCACCAGTGGCTAGTCCTTCCATGGAACTACTTGAAACGGTATACAAACCTTCCAAAATCAGGCTAGCGATTATTTTGAACAACTTGCAGCCAATACTTCTCTGTTGTCAATTCCAGAGTTTTTCTTAACTCTCCTGGATTCAGCTCCTTTTGTAGATGTGCCAAACATCATCATGGATGCTCCTGAAATAATGCCCTTTGCTCTTGATCACTCTTTTCTTTCCAATTCATACTTGCTTCCTAAGTTCCTTCTCTGACTCAGACAATACTACAAACCAGCTATCTTGGCCACGGAGCTCACCATTGGCAACAGCATTCATTCCAAACATCCCTATGCAGAAATGAGGGCCCAAGTCACTGAGGCTTTATCCCTAGTGCTGAATCCCTCCGATCTTGAGAACATCCTATATTGGGATATCACCACTTATGCTCTTTGCTTTGCCGGCCAAGTTTTTCAAAGTTGGGCCATGAAGCTTCCATCCTCTCCCAGGTTCCATATCCTTTTGCTTCAGCTTCCAAGAATCTTTTAGTCATCGCTTGCAGGATGCCATTTGATCCTTGCATGACAATCTCATTTCTGGTGCTTCCCATCAATACTTCTGCTGATGGCTTTAATATGGGGCATGATTTGGCAACCCTCATCTAGCATCCCTTGATTGCTTCCAGCTCAAATGTCCGTTGTCCTTTACAAAGCTTATCAGCAAGTGCTCAAAACTAATCTTCTGGATTTAGTACTATATCAGGATTACTCGGGGTTGTTCATCAACTGCCTCTTTCTATACTGTTACTTTCCTCCCCACTCTGGGGTTTTACAGTTGGCTTCTTCCAACATCTCAATTTCCATCCCCCTAATTGCTTTCTTGCAGGTATCTGCGTCCACTTGAAGATTTTGGTTTTGTGTAGCTCTAGCCCTCACTAGCGTTCAATCTCACATAGATTTTTGATGAGTTATTCATTCCTACTGTGATCCATCCTCCCTCCCCCAATAGGAGACATAGGCGGAATCATCCCTGGATGAGGATAATCAGTAAAACTTAAAAATTATAAAAAAGATCATTTTTTCTATGCAGTTTTTTATATTTTTCTCCAATATCTATCAAATTTTTCTTCTTTTTTCCATGGGACTTGACCTTGTTTTGGCTTAGCGGTCCATCTTTTTATTTTTCCCCCAAACTGGATCCTAGGTATTCTTATACCTACCAGTTTTCTGTGCTTCAGAGGTCTTTTTTTTAAAAACTTAACCATCTAGATTAATTCAGCGGTCCTTTTTTCAGACTTGACCTAATCATCAGGACAAACCAGCTTAATGGTTCATCTGTCCTTTGGGAACCCTTTTTTATTTTTATTGATCTATCACTTCAAATACTTATCATGGATTTAATTTACTATTCTTCCATAAAAAAATTCTAGATGTAGTATGCGTCAGTTTCCATCTTGGTGATAATAAAAAATGGCCTGATCAGAACGCATCCAGCTTGTTTCTTCTCCTGAAACCATGTGTATCACAATAGGCAACTCTTTCGCCTATTCGATATTTTAATAAGGCCAGTCAGTTCTTTTCATCCATCAATTTCACTTGCATCCTTTTCTTCAATATAGTTCAAATGCTTGCAATTCATTTTGATCAGGATATTTATCAATCAGTTCAAATACTGTTTGGCACTCATCTCTGATGTTGGTTCCACCACCAAATACAAAATTGGTGGCAACGCGGCCTTCCTCCCATATATCAACTCAAATGGCGTTTTCCCATCGCAGTATGATGACTGATATTGTAAGCGAATATCACTGAACTCAGGTACATTCCCCACGCAGAAGTTCTTCCTGTGACTAGCTTCCTCAGCGTCGCAGCTAGTATTCCATTCACTCATTCTACCAGTCCATTTTTCTCCAGCCAGTAGGGTACAGACACAACTCCTCTGATCCCCATTATCTCATTCAACCATGGGATCACATGAGACATGAAGTTTGTCCCATTGTCGCTAAGAAGGACCTGCGGGCATCCATGTCAGCATACTACTTGATCCGGGATGAACTTTGCAGTGCTGGTAGCGTCTACTTTCGCCAGGGCCTTTGTCTCAACCCATCTTTTCAGATGGTCAATAGCAACAATTATGTACTTGCCTCCCCCTGTGCTCATCATCAGTTGTCCCATCACATCGATGGATACTGTATGCCAGGCAATTCCAGGGTGGACCAGTCAGTATCCAATTGTATTCTTATGTGGCTTGTGCAAATGGCAATCCACACAATAAGCTAGATAATCGGTGACATCATAGTTGATTGACTCCCAGAATTAATGGAGAATATGGTTGGTCATTTTTCTCAGGCCTCCATTCCTGACAACCTTATGAGCAGCTTGAATGATAGCAGATTTTTCTGACGGCTTTGGAAATAATAACCATTTCCCATTAACTATCCTAAACACTTGTCCATCATTAGTCTCAGTGTTTTCCATTGTTTCTGAAGCGCATCTTGGATTTCTTGGGGCTCATTCCTGATTTCTCCATCAACCATTCTCTGGAATAACTAATCCGCCTGCTGTTATACCATCTGTACCATTGGCTTCCATTATAAGCCATCTGCATTCTGGTGAGAAGCCCCCATTTGGTGGACAATCTCATAATCATAAGCCTGTAGCTTAAGTGCCCATTGGGCCAGTTGTCCTTCTGGTTCTCTCAAATTATGGGGCCAACGCAACGAGGAGTGGTCGTCACCACTTTGAAGTGCGTTAAATGGATGTACACCTGAAACTGCTTACAAGCATAAATGACCACAAGGCTTTTCCATCCAGTTTTGGTGTAGTTCCTCTCAGCTGCTGAGAGTGTCTGGCTCACATATGCCACTGAATGTTTGTCCCTGAGTTCATCTACTTGGCTTAATATGGTGCTGATCACCGTCAACAAAGCATTGGTTTGATTATAATAAATTCTCAATTAAAATTCAGATATTTCAAAATCAGAGAATCCATTAGATATTGGCATAACTCATCAAAGGATTCCTGTTCTTCTTCACTCTATACGAATCCTTTCTTTGGATCCTTCAACAGATGGAATAAGGGTTCAGCGATTCTGGAAAAATCTCAAAAGAATCTTCTGTAGTATTTGATCATTCCAAGGAAAACTTAGATGTCTCAGACACTCTTCAGCACAGCTATCCGTTATATGACTTTGATCTTCTGGGCTTGCAGCTGCAATCCACTAGAGTTGATCACGAATCCCAGATATTCCAACTATTTCTTGAAGAAGTGAAACTTCCTCAGCTTAATCTTCAGGTTAGCCACGGATTGTCTCTTGAATACTTCTCCAAGTGGTGTAAATGGTCAGTAAACGTCCTGCTGAACACATTGATATCATTCTAGTACACCAGGATGCATGACAACTTCATTTAACTCAGTATAGCATCCATGGCCCTCTGGAACGTTGCAGGCGCATTGCATAGACTCAGAGACATCCTCATCAGTTGGTATAGCCCCTGCGCGATAATAATCGCGCATTTTTCTTGGTCTTCTTTTTGGAAAGTCGATTTGCCATTATTCCAAAATCAGATCCATTGTGGAGAAATACTTCACTTCTATCAATTAAGCTAAAACATTGTCAATTCTTGGTAGGGTATATGAATTCTTCTTCATAATATTATTCAGCTTTTGGTAGTCTATCACCACCCAATTAGAGCCATCCTTTCTCTTTACAATAAGAATTGGACTCTCCCAGGGACTCAATGACGGAACTAGAAGCCCATGCTTCACTAGTTTGCTGATTTCTTCTTCCACTACCACTTCAAATGCCTCTGACCATCGAATTGGTCTCATCCTGATCAGCAAATTTTCCCAGTATTGAACTTGTGGATCACATCTCTTGCACATCCCAAATTGTGATTGTCCTGGGTGAATACTACCCAATACTTTTCAAACAGTTTGAGCACCTCTTCTTGCTGGCCTTCCATCAGATAAGCGAGTTGCTCTCTATCAACTAATAGGTTGATATTCTTGGTACTCTCAGCTGGTATTTTCATTTTATTGAGGGTCTTAAAATCGTGGAATCTCCTCAGTCCAGCCTTCAGGATTTCTCATCACTTCCTAGGTCTGAAATTCATGGACAATTAAATCGATTTTTTTATTATTTTATATCTTTTATATATATTTTGTATTTTTCTTTTATCAATGGGACTTTTAACCTACAAAAAGGTTATGAGGTCCTTCTTTCACTTCTTCCAAACTGGGTCTTAGGTATACTCTAACCTAGCAGTTATTATGGTTCAAAATATTATCCTCTTAGAATTTAACCATCCATTTGGTTCAGTGGTCCTCTTCTGGGACTTGACCAAAATCTTATGAAATAACCATTTAATGGCTCAAATGTCTGCTGGGAACATTTCAACTATTTTCTTTTAGGCCCAATACTTCCTATATTTTAGTATTATCCTTATTCACAATATGACCAGCAGTGCTGTTTTTTCACATATAGGCTACACTTGCCAACGTTTTCAATACTCTTGAATATTAGGCCTTTAATCCCAACTGGTTATTTGTCTAACAGAAAATAATTTCATCTCATGTTTTGGCAACTGATGCTTGAATTTTTGTATCTCGTTAGTCAACAGTTCCATTCAATTGTTCAGATCACTTTTCTCCTGAAAACGATTTTTGACCTTTGTGGCCATCCTTAATTACACAGGTCGTTCTGGCCACGTTAGCTTCATCCAATTTCACCTAAATTGATTACTTATCTCCCACAACTTCTGATCATTGGTTGAGTGTTATTGAGTCAAATGATTCTCTCCACTATCTTGGATCAATCACTTCATGTTTTGAATTTATATATCTTCATTGGTATAGCAATCCAATTCTCCTGCTTGATTGCTTCCTATTTCATCCAATGCCTTCTCTAAACACTCACTCCTCAGGACTATTTAAAGCGGACACAATTTCAACCTGAGTTGATCCTACTGTTCCTAAGGGACTACTTCAAGCAGACCCACTTTAACCCAAGTTGGCCCTGCTGATACTCTTCATTTCATGTAGATGTCAGGTGGAATAGGTTTTCTTGCAGCACTAGATAGTTCCATATCTATGCTGAAGGTTCCTTTTCCAAATATTGGGTATCTTCAATTCGCTTCACTTAATGCTCCACTTCTGAGCTGGCTGATCGCCATTGAACGTTATTCACTTCACGTTCTGTCTTCATTATTGTTACTTTCCTCAGTAACATATTCTCATAATAAAACATCTTCATATGACATCGCTTCTAAGTCCTTCAGCTCAACTACACCCCTGTAGTGAGCACCACTTTGATAATATATAGGTCTTGACTATTATCGGCTAATAACCCTTATAAACTTATTACTTGCACAGGTTTGGTTCTGTGCAATTTGTCCGCGTTGTATAGCTGTTTGATATAATCAGCTGATAATAGTATGAAGACTAAAATCTGTAGTTGAATGGAATTTATAATTCTCAGCCCAACGCTCAGCCAGTATTTCCACTCAAAATACTTGTGTTGTCCTGAAATAGGGATTTAGTCCATCATACCGTACAAGCCAATCTTTTCTTAGAACCTTATTGATGGCTTCTCTGGCTTGACACACAGTTGGCAGCAATCCCCTTTTTAATTCCACTTCTTCTCTAGATCTCAGCTCATATCCTTACTCTTTTTCTTAAAGAGTCTCCCAATTATCGCACAGAGATATAATATCCCTGAGAATAGAACAAATGAAAGCTGACAGAGTTTACTAAACTGGTATATCTACTATTTACTGTAATAAACTGTAAAACTGTTCTTATTATGAGTGAATTCTAGGGAATTTATAGTAATTATACAGCCGTCTAACCTTCAGTTGACACCTCTTTAATGAAATGGCAGCTGTAGTCATTGAATCACCCATACTTGTCTCAGCAGTGATGGTCTTCCCATCCTGGCTAGTATTCCGTTGTTGAACATTCTCAAGACCTAAAATGGAAAGAGTTGGAAAATGTGTCCTAATGTTTTCTCTTGATCCAAGAAAACTGATCATATTTGGAAAGCGACATACTTAGGTAATGTGACTTGTTACTCATTAAGGCAGGTCATGAACCAATTGATTGATTTGCTAGTTGCAGGTGGCATAACTCGCCTTGCAACTTACTGCTTACATTCCCAATCAGTCAGTGATTAAACCTTACCCCTATCCCAATTGATATACTTGATAGTTAATCACTGTTGGATGTCCTATTTTGGCGGCAATTATGCCTGAGATCTTAAGCATTCATCAGGATCATTCCCTAATGAATCTGACCAGGAAAATACCCTAAAATCCCCCAAACATATTTACCCTGAAATCAGGGTTAACCGATTTCCAATTCACCTCGCATTAGGGAATTTTCCCCTAGTGATGCCTGGTAATCTAGCCAGCTGGGAATATGGGTAAAAATTACCAACAAGCACCCTTAGAAATTGGAAGGGGAAGGTTTGTGTAGAAAGGACTCAAAACAGCTGGCTATCACCCACTGCATGAAGCACAGTATCCGTTGGACTGACAATGCCACGTAATGAGGCTCTGAAGGTGGCAGAAGCACTAGATGGCTAAAGCCATCTGCCAGGAGCTGGGCCACCTCATTAAACAAAGAGCCTTGGCTCCACTCCCCTCACCAGTGTAGCTGGGCTACTATTCCATGAAGGGGGCTCGCAAGGAAGACAAATAGTTGACAAATTTGGGAAGAAGCTCCTCCTGGGCCATAAAGGTAATTGCGTTCACTTTGGCCCCCTCCTTCATCAGCCTGAGGAAGGGGAGTGGGGGAGTGGGACGCAGTCTGGGTTGGTTCAATCTGTGTCAAGCCATTATTGAAAAAAGTGGAAGACATGAGCTCTGGGTTGTTAGCGCATGGTGGGCTGCATTAGATGATTGAAAAAGGTGTACAGCCTACTGTCCAGTCAAAGGGGGGGTAATATTGAGACATCTCTATGACTGACAATAAGCTAAGTATCCACTGGCAGATCATTGGTTTACCATAGTAATTAAGCCTATATGAGTATTATTAAGTAGCTGAGTTGATGAGTGATATTAACCTCAGCATATAGGAGAAATTACGCCAAAGATATAATGATAAGGCAAATTAGGAAATGTCAATGCACAATGAATAATTGACTCTGACAGACCAATGAGAATATGGCGGAATGAAGAGTCTAAGCAAAAGTGTTGATATTGACAAAAATTGGTAACCTATAAGTGAGATCAGAAGGTTGGAAGGAGGAGGTTTTTTGTGAAGGAGAAGAGAGTTTGTAGTAGAAGCTGCAAGATATATAATATAAGAAGTTAAAGGGTTGTAGCGGAAAATTGCTTCAGGTTTTATTATACTTACTAATGTTATCTTATGTTTGACGATCTCCATATTGTCAATCCATTTCTCAGTGGGATTAACCCTGTGCAACCCCTTTAGCATATTTCTGATAATGCCGAAGTTATAACAAGAATACTTATAGGTTGCTTAACGGCGTCCAAAGGATGTGGGAGCTTAACTGTATTATCAACCACAAAGAAAATACCTTTCCCTACTAGGGTACCAGATTCTGTTAATATTTGAACTCTCCATCAAAAGTAAAGGAGCCACAAAAAATGGACATGCCTCCTCAAATACCCATCCTCTATATGAAAGATTGAATATCAATTCTTAGGAGGAAAACAAGTTACCCCTGGAGGATGAGGATGCCAAAGACAGGATTCCTCTGTATGCCCCTCATCCTATCACATTACCCTCTGGCTCACAGATTATTGTTGATATGGGGATCCTGATTCTCATCCCTCCTAATCAAATTTTGGAGCTTAGTGGACAAACAAACCCTTCATCAAACAAGTGTTGACGTGTCTGGGGATTTTGGATCCCGCTCACAGGAAATCTATCTCTATCTTATTAAGGAATTAAACGAATCATACCCTCCAAGTCCCTTGGCATGTCCCTATTACTTATGTAAACCTGTCCCATTGAGAATATTGCCGATATGAGCAGTTTTGGCTCTTTACAAGATTTAGGATTCGTATCCCCTACCCACCATAGATCTGGTCAAAAGAAGAATTGGAGATAATCTCACCTCTAACAAACTCAAGAACGTTAAAGACCTCATTGAGGAGTATGTCAATATTTTCCTTGGTACTAAGTGACAACGGGAAAATGACTTAGGTAATTCACCAAATTGAGACTTAGGCTAACCCTTCATTCAAAGTCCAGACTTACTAAGAAATCCAAAGTGGAGGAAGCTCAAGTGGCCTTAGAGTTACAGCAATTCTTGAAGTTTTGTTTAGTAGTACCTTTTATTTGCACATGGGCTTCCCCACTCCTTTCAATTTAGAAGGATGGTGGCCGCCGTGTTGTCATGGATTATTGCCACCTCATTTCTATCACACAAAAAGATAACTGTCCTCTGCTGCGTATAGATAATTTTTAAGCTTGATGTCAGGTCTCACATTATTTCTCAGATATGGATCTTGCCAGCGGGTACTGGCAAGTTGATTTGCTGTTGGAGGATCGTGAAAAATGCGCTCTCATCTCAAGTGAATTATTATTTGAGCCCACTCAAATGCCACAGGGGTTATGTAATGCTCCTGCTACCTTCCAAAGCGCCATGACCAGAATCTTGGGTGATTTAAAACGCTCCTGTGTGCTATTTTAACTTAACATAATTTCCATCTTTTGAGAACTTTATTTCAATACCTAGTTATACTTATGAAACTTCTTTCAGAGGTTGTGGCAATCTTTGTTAAAACTAAAGTCTTTAAAATTCTCGTTCTTTCAGAGTAAGGTGGATTTTTTAGGCCATAAGGTAAGTAAAGCTGTAATATTCCCATTTGATGACAAGGTCTTGGCCATTGCTAGGATGTCCCTCCCAAATCCCTATGAGATGTACAAGTTATCTTAGGGATAGTGGGATATTATTGTTATGTATATCCTACTTTGCAGACACATCTGAGCCTCTAGTGTATTTATTAAAGAAAAGATAACCTTTTTAGTAGAAAGAAGAGCAACAGCAGGCCTTCGACCTGCTATGCGTCTCTCTCTCACTCTCCAGTACTTATTCACCCATATTCTAATAATTCCTTTCTCCTCATTATTAATTCTAGCAATATAGCCATCTGAGTTATGCTATTTCAACATAATGAAATCTTAGTGAAACATCATATCGCCTACTATAGAATGACCTTATCCAAACCTGAGCGCAACTATATCATTACGGAATGCAAAACCTTGGTGGTATTATTGGCTATTAAAAATCTTCAATCTTATTTAATTCGGGAATCATCTCATCATAATTACCCATCACGATTCATTCAATGGCTACAGCAAAAGAAGGACCCCAAAGGGAGATTAGCCCAATGGGCGTTAAAACTTTAAAGCTACGACTTTTTCATTATCCATTGACTAGGGCCCATACACCAAAATGCAGATTGCCTATCCCAGCTTCCTAAGCTTAATTTAAACCAATCCTAAAGATGATTGACTCTACGACCTCCTAATACAATCACATTTATGTAAGGACAAATCCCTGTGCTTTCAAAATTAATTAATGAAAAATCAGCAATTTTTTAAGTCAAGGATGGTCAATTGTACAAACTTGTGTCCAAAAAATGGGTACCCTATGTGTAACCTTTAGCTTAAACTGACATCATTTTGAAGGGACATCAGAAAGTCAGCCATGGGGAATTTGGAAAACCTACCATTGGCTTGAGACTCAATTTTATTTTAAAAGAATGCTTGTTTCAATCCAGGATGTATTAGAATCCTGCCTGGTATGCAAAATTCAAGCCAGACCCAATCCCTGATCTCAATATCCAGTGGTTCCACCCTGTGAACTCTTCCATACTATCAGCATTAATGTTGTAGGACCTCTCCCACGAGCCTCTAATGGTTATCAGTTTCTCCTTCTTTCCAAGAACCATTTAACTAAGTAATCAAAGCTGTATCTCTACCCTCAGCTTTGACAAAGACTACCGCTCATTTTTATATAATCAGATTATCACCCAACATGGGTGCTCTAACATCATTCTTTCCAATTAAGGCCAAAAATTTCAAATTGATGCTGATGAATGTGTCAGGAGAGTGTCTGTAACTCTCTCGTTCCCAGCAAGGTGATGTGGGATGCAAACCCATATTGCTAGGGAGCTAGCCATTAGGAGAATGGGAAGGAAGGCCCCTCTAATGGTGCCTGTGCAAAAGGCACCCTAGGCAAAGGTGTACAGCGCAACATAAAGTACCAGGTAAGTCAGAAACATTACAGCTTGAGTGGACCCCAGAGGGGAGTCCATAATCAAGTGCAATTTGGCGTCAGGGAGCTTGGGTGCCTCAATCTGGAGGGGACCTGGGCGGTCCAAGGGAGAGTCTGGGATTTTAGTAAATTGCTATAAAAGGTAGTGGCCCACATAGTTGGAGACCCCAAAGAGGTCCACCACCAAGTTAGCCCAAGGAACCATTGGTAAAAA
This sequence comes from Massospora cicadina, assembly GCA_022478985.1. Lineage (NCBI taxonomy): Eukaryota > Fungi > Entomophthoromycota > Entomophthoromycetes > Entomophthorales > Entomophthoraceae > Massospora > Massospora cicadina. Next base: position 86,597 of record JAKSZP010010729.1, on the reverse strand, counting down.
CGTAAAATAATGGGTAAATTTATTTAAAAAAGTCGACCAACAAGGAATGTTGGTCGCAAAAACATATTTAAAGTGGGCTGGGGAAATTCAGGTTCTGCGGAAGTGTGCCCAAGCCTTAACGCTCCAATAAACAGATGCTTCCATCCGTTTTGGTAAATTACACTGAAAGTGCCTTTACTTGAGTAATCAATTGAAGCCGTATTTTACCCGAGCTTAAAATTTCATAACTTGAGCGGGACTCAAACCCTTGCTCTCCAAACTTAACTGAATTGAACCATCTTTGTTTATAATGTAAATCGTTCGTTTTAGGGCTTGGGCCGAGATAAGAGGCTGGGCGTTTTGCACCCCATTAGTATCAACCTGGGCATGCTTGGCTTGCACCCAGCGTTGATCTAAGGTGTGTTTCAGGTCAGGAAGAGCCTGAAGTTTCACCTTCTGGGCCTCCTGTCGCCCAGCCTTGTCTTTAGCATCAGTTCCTACTATAAAGTCATCCAACATAGGCATTACCCTCTCCTCCTTCTTGGCCTCCACCCCACTTCCAGGGGCGTTTGCTAAGGAGAAGTTTTTATGTGTTGGTGGCAACTTCATAGCAGCAACGGCCGGCTTAGGCTGAGATCCTGCAGCCTCAGGGAAACGATTTTGGAAGGATTTAATCAGTTCTTGGGCATGTACACAATCCCGTGCTGGCACACAACTGTTCTCTGCTGCGTCAAGCCCTTTCCAGGATACCAGGTACTCAAGGCGTCGCTTAACCCGGCGGGAGGCTACTATTTCCTCCACTTCCCATTCTGGTGCCCCATCCACAAGATAATCCTTGGGAGTCACAGGAAGAGGGCCCTCAAACAATGTCAACTTGCTTTCATGAAAAATGGAGAAGATCTGAAACGCAGAGGGAAGATCCAACTGGTATGAGAAATGTCCCACCTTTCTAACTACACGGTAAGGACCAATCCTCTTTGGACCCAGCTTTTTGCATGGCTGCTTGATAGGGATGTTGCGAGCATCAAGCATCACGAGATCCCCTTCCTTGTATGCTGAACCCACTCGGCGTTTTCCATCGGCATTCTCCTTATAAACCAGCATAGCCGCCTCCAAACTTGTGGACACCCCCTGATGGACCTTCTTGATAGTCTTAGCAAAGTCCAGCACCGCTTCCACTTTAGAACCACAGCTGGGATCCATATTAAAAGCTGGGTTAAAGCCATGGTTAGCAAAAAAGGTGAACAACTGATTGATGAATGCAAAGTGTTGTTGTAGCTAAACTGGGCCATGGGAAGGTGAGGAACCCAATCTGAATGATCTGCGGTGGTGTAACAACGCAGATTTTGTTCCAAGCACTGGTTCACTCGCTCAGTCTTCCCATCTGATTGGGGATGATAGGCAGTTGAACAGCAGGGGCGAATCTGAAGAGTTTTACTTAACTCTTCCCAAAAGATGGAGGTGAACTGGGGTCCCCAGTCACTAATAAAGTTCTTGAGGAACCCCATGAAGCGCAAATACATGGGCGAAAAAAGAGCCTGGCCATTTCAGCAGCAGTTATGGTTGTTCAGCAAGGGATAAAGTGGGCGAATTTTGTAAATCGGTCTACCACCACCATGATTGCATCATACCCATCTGAAATGGGTAACTCCACAATGAAATCCACTGATAGGGAAGTCCAGGGCCCTTCAGCTTTTTGGACTGGTACCAGCAACCCTGCTAAAGGTTGCTGATTGGGTTTCATTTGATTTCAGATCAGGCACTCTTTACAGTACCGCCCTACCTGAACAGGCAAGCCCTTCCAATTGTAAGTGCGTCGTATCAATTCTAAGGTATTTGCTTTCCCAGGATGACCAACAGTGATTCCGTCATGATGGTCTTAGATGATCTCCAGGCGCAGTGGTCCAGCAGGAACCCATAGGCGCCCCTGAAACCACACCATCTCATCCTTCATGTGATATCCCCTGGATAAGTCCTTCTGATTCAGGGCGCCCTTAGCGATAACAACAGCATATTCAGCTGATAACGGCTGGGAAAGAACTACCTTTCTAAACATAATATATTCTGCTGCATTTTCCAGAGGCATGAGCGTTGGCGTATGTACCATGGACTTAGGAAGTTGAGGCAGAATCATACTCGGTGTAATCATCAAAAGGGTGTTGTGAATCTCTACCTCCTTTGGATTGGGAGACAAAGCAAGGTTGCGGCTCAAAGCATCCGCCAAACCATTCTCCTTGCCCTTGGTGAACTCATAGGAAAATGTAAATATGGCAAGGGTCTCATGCCAACGGGTCTGACGTGGTGTTAGAACATGTGGCGCATGGTAGTACAACAAGGCTCGGTGGTCTGTGCAAACCCAGAATGGTTGGGAGGAGCCATGTAAGTGGTGACGCCAATAAATCGGCGCCTCCACCACTGCTAATAACTTCTTGTCATATACGGCGTAGTTTAACTCATGAAGAGACATCTTTCTAGAAAAATATCCCACTGGATGCTCAGACCCATCTTCACCCACCTGTAACAGGGCAGCTGCAATGGCAAAGTTGGAAGCATCTGAAGACACAATGAACTCCTTGGCAGGGTCAACATGGCGAAGGATGGATGTGGACAACAGGGTGCACTTCACTGCTTGGAAAGCATCCTCCAAAATGGGGGACCACTGAAGCACCTTGGCACCGCTGGCCTTATATAAGGGAGCTGCCACCTCAGAGAGATTGGGTGTGAACTTCTTGAGAAACGTACACGTCCCCAAAAAGCTCCTCAGTTCCTTGACAGATGTGGGAGTAGGCCACTCACAAATATCCTTCTCCTTGTCTGGAGTTATCATATGGCCCTGGTCAAAAATAACGTTGCCCAGAAAAAGTAACCTGGGACTTGAAGAATTCGCATTTACTAATCTTGAGGGTAAGGCAATTGGCCCTCAATCTCTCCACTATTTGTCAAAGGTGCACTGCACGTGACTCCTTATTGGGGTAAAACACCAGGATGTCATCCATGTAGGCAACCGCACATACCTCAAACAAGTCCCCCAACGCAGCATCAATGCGGCGTTGAAAGATGGCAGGGGCATTCTTAAGCCCAAAGGGCATAACCCGGAACTGGAAAATCCCTTTTCTAGTATGGAATTCGGTCAACCACACCTGGCCCTTCTTTATCCGGATTTGATTGAATTTATTGAGGCAGTCCAACTTGGAGAAAACTTTTGCCTTATCCACATAGCGTGCAATTTGTAAATCTAAAGGGACGGGATGGAATTTGGGTACAATCACATTATTTAAATTTCCATAATTGATACATGGATGCAAAGTTTCATCATCCTTCTCTACAAAGAGAAGTGGGGAGCAAACAGTGGAGGTACGCTGAAAGATGGCACCTTTGGCCAACTGCTCCTTCACCCATATATCTAAAACCTCTTCCTCCCGGACAGTCAATGAGTATATGGGAGAAGAAATATGCACTAGATCCACAGTGAGTTTAGATTCACAATCAAACTTGGAATATTCTGGTAGCGTACTAGCTGAAGCTGCATCAAAAGAAGATGCCAACTCCTCCAAACAGGAAGGTAAGGAAAGTCCCACAGTGGGCTTCAGCAAAAAGCAAGATATGGACTGGGAACATTGGGCCAATGGGGTAATTTTCCTTGGGCGTTATCCTCAGACAAAGGAAGAATCAACTGGTGACCGTTTGTCAAAGACAAGGATAAAGTGTTTTCTTTCAAATTTGTTCTGACGTCAAACTTCCGCTACCACTCAACACCCAAAATAATGGGGAACAAGAGGTTTCTGATAGCTTGAAACTGGTCAGACAATAGATAAGAACCTACCTGGAAATCAACTGACTCCATGATATTCAGTGTGAAAATCCCTTGAGAAGCTCCACCTCTAACCATACCACCTGGTGAGTAACTTAACTCAAGGTAGTCAGCAAGGTTTTGGTCAATAAAATTATTTGAGGCACCAGTATCCACCAAAATAGTTGTGCTGAACTTTCCATAAAAGAATGTAAGGGTAGCAATCAACAAGAAGTATCCAGAATGGGATTTATTCACCGCAGAAAATGCCATCAATTTACCAGAAAATTCTTCCTCTGGCTTGAACAAGCCATCAGGGTATGCTTTGGAATCATAGAAGGGGAGGTATAGTGGGCCACTCTTACTACTGAGGCCACATATCCCACCATACCTTCTGCAGGTGCATATACATCTTTATATTTATAACGAAGTTCTTTTTCCACTTCCTGAGAGCCCCTAATCATGGTAGGGGCCAAATGAGGGTTCTAAGGAGTAATCTGGTACACCAAAATAGGGTCCTCATCCAGACCATATGAGCAAATAAACGGTTCAGTTTGGGATAAATCATTTGCATTAAAAACGCGTTTTCCGGTTCTAACAAACCCACACTCATTCCAAGGGTTCAGTGGGCATCGCTATCCAGGGCCATCACCCCCAAGCCCAAAGCGATGCCTCAGCATGCACCTCAGAAACATGTTGGGGAGAAAAAATGATAACAGAATCTTTTTTAAAATTTCAGGTTCAGACCCTTCAATGTTCCCGATTTCCGCCAAGATGGGGAGGAAATCAGTTAGAAGCATCTCACAATTCAAGGAATTTCACTAGTTGAGGACGCGGTATTTATAGGGATGACCATGGGTGACATCATCACAGCAGAATCATCTGAAACCTTTACTTCATTCTTGGGGCTAGACCCCTGTACAGGTCTGAATTTAGAAGAAGTAGAAGGATTAGAAGTATAGTAATTTCCTTCATTTCAAGAGGCGCGTGACTTTTCCACTTCTTTATTTATATGATTTGATATGATGATGGCCAAATTACCTGGCTCTTTCCAGGTTGGGGTGGGGAAACTACCCCAAAGGGTTTCAACAAGATGATCAAATTTGGAAGGAGGTGACTGCCAAATTGGGGAGTTTTGCATCAATATGTCCAAGGTTGAACGGAGAAACAACGTTTTAACTTCATCAGTTAATGGCAAAGCCTGGGCTTTTTCACAGAATTCACTCAAGTATGCTTTCATTTGCTGACCCGCTTGGCGCAGAGAAAAGAACTCGAAGAAGGAATGGAAGGATGCTTCATCAGGTCGATTCTGCTCCAAGACCTGTTCCAGGCCCTCCACTGTTCGCCACAAAAGCGGGTGAGTGCAAAATACCGCAAAAACCCAGTCACCTGCATCGGGGGACAATCAGGACAACAGATCCACTCCTCGCAAAAGTGGATGTGAACTAGACAGATTATGTTTACTTAACGAGGTTTTGGCTCAAGGGATGCCAAGGCTTGTTGAATTTCCAAATAAATCTTGGGAGAAAGGCGGGGAATCATGCATCAGGATTGCGAAAAGTCTGAGACCACCAGGTACAATCAGGAAGGGTGAGTACTTCCCAATTGGTAGTTGCAAGAATAATGCTGAGATGCACAAATACAAAACCAAATGAGAAAACTGTGGTGAGCACTATTGTGGCAGTGACAAATGGCCAGCGCACCTAATTCACTAATAACAAAAGTCCCACACAAATGATTCTTGTGCACATATAATAAAAAGGTTGGTTGACTAATGTCAGGAGAGTGTCTGTAACTCTCTCGTTCCTAGCAAGGTGATGTGGGATGCAAACCCACATTGCTAGGGAACTAGCCATTAGGAGAATGGGAAGGAAGGCCCCTCAAATGGTGCCTGTGCAAAAGGCACCCCAGGAAAAGGTGTACAGCGCAACATAAAGTACCAGGTAAGTCAGAAACATTACAGCTTGAGTGGACCCCATAGGGGATTCCATAATCAAGTGCAATTTGGCGTCAGGGATCTTGGGTGCCTCAATCTGGAGAGGACCTGGGCGGTCCAAGGGAGCGTTTGGGATTTTGGTAAATTGCGATAAAAGGTAGTGGCCCACATAGTTGGAGACCTCCCCAAAGAGGTCCACCACCAAGTTATCCCAAGGAACCATTGGTAAAAGCGTAAAATAATGGGTAAATTTATTTAAAAAAGTCGACCAACAAGGAATGTTGGTCGCAAAAACATATTTAAAGTGGGCTGGGGAAATTCAGGTTCTGCAGTAGTGCGCATAAGCCTTGACGCTTTATTAAACAGACGCTTCCGTCCATTTTGGTAAAATACACCAAAAGTGCCTTCACTCGAGTAATTGATTGAAGCCATATTTTACCCAAGCTTAAAATTTCATAACTTGAGTGGGACTCAAACCCTTGCTCTCCAATCAACTGAATTGAACTGTCTTTGTTTATAACATAAATCGTTTGTTTTAGGGCCTGGGCTGAGATAAGAGGCTGGGCGTTTTGCAACCCATTAGTATCAGCCTGGGCATGCTTGGCTTGCACCCAGCGTTGATCTGAGGTGTGTTTCAGGTCAGGAAGAGCCTGAAGTTTCACCTTCTGGGCCTCCTGTCACCCAGCCTTGTCTTTAGCATCAGTTCCTACTATAAAGTCATCCAACTATGACAGAATGATTTAGCTGAACTTATGGGAACCAAACAGGTATTCTCCACCCCTACAGTCCTGCAACTAATGGAATAGTAGAAGGGGCAAATGGTCTTTTAACTGCAATCATCCAGAAAATGGCTATGACTGACCCCCTTCTTTGGCCCTAATATTTTCCTAATGCAATTTTGGCCTAAAGGATCATCTTTCATTGAAGATCTAAGATGTCACCCTTTCCAAGCGTTGTACAGAAGAAATCCCCAGCTGACTTCTAAAGTGCAGGCTATGCTTGACCAAGCCTTCCCTGAAGCCTCTGAAGTCATTATGAAAAGTATTGTCAATGAAATTATCTAACTTCAGGCCCTGGCTTCTGAGAACCTACATGCTACATCTAGTAAAGAAACTAATTAAATTTTAATGATAAGCATGACCCCTTTCACACCTTCCAACTGGGTTAACCTAGTCCTTTTCTACCACCATTAGCCTGGAGGTCGTGACAAAAATTGTGAACCAACTGGGTTTTCCTTACAAAGTCATTAATAAGTGGGGCAATGAACACTAAATTGTAGAGGTCGTTCTGGGTACCATAGTAAACCATATACATTGTTGCTTTCTCCGCCCATTTTCCACACTACGCCAAGATCTGGAGGTGAGCGTTGTTAGGATTACTACTCAAATTGAAATTCAGATGTGTCGGCCAAAGGGAATCAGTCCCAATCTGATCAAATAGCCCAAACTTTTATTGGGGATAAGTCCCAACTGAAATTCAAGGGCTCTCAAATTGGGGATCAATCCTGACTTATGCAATTAACTATTAATCCCTCAGAGCTTTCTAACATCAGGGTTTAAACCTAATCCATGCGTAAAGCAAATCCTATTTGATTAAAATGACTAACCTGCCACAAAATCCCCGATTTTTGATAAATAAATCTTAGCTTGAACTTCTTGGAGAATTGCCCCAAAAACTTTCTTGATATCCCATATATTGTGAATTTTAAGCAAATAAAGAGTACTCTTTCTTTGTCATTTAAATCAAATCATCTTCCATATATTAACTTAGGGATGAACTTATATTTACGATTTACCACTCCAGACATAGTTCTGGAGTAAAGACTTTAACTAAGAAAAGCAAAAAGATGTATTCCAACACCAAGAGATTCGTGTCCCATGGCCTAAAAAATTAAGGGATACGTGGTATCAACCCCGCGGTCCTAACAGCTGTAATAGGAAAATCTAGTAAAAGAATGAAGCGTGTTGTTATATGAATTTGTGCCAGAGGAAAGTCCAAAACCAGGTATCCTGTGTAACAGAGGAATAGAAACGCAAATATTGTTCTAAGGCTCGGTTAACTCTCTCAGTTTGTCCATCTTATTATGGGTGATATGCTATAGAATGACATGTCTTGATACTGAGAAGTCCCGGCAAGGTGTCCCAAAACTTGGCTTTAAATTGAGGGCAGCAAACCCTTACAATTTCTGTTGGGAGACCAAAGATGGAGAACATATTAATGATAAAGAGAGCTGAGGCATCTGCTGCTGTTATAGTTGTGTGGCATGTGATAAACAGAGAAAAAATTAGTGAACCTGTCTACAATCATCATTGTGTCATCAAACCCTTTGTAAATGGGAGTTTTCAAGGTGATGTACACTGAGACAGATGTCCAGGGACCCTCATTCTGTTGCAGAGGGTGGAGGAGGCCCTTTTCCCTGTACAGCCAGGTTTGGAGAGCATGCAGGTAATACATCTTGCTACCCATTAAGGGATATGCTTGGAGATCTAAGGCCAATTGTAGGTTTTCATGACTAGTTAAGCCCACTTCTTTGAAGCAGGATGGCCCACTGCAGGTGGAGAGTGATGATCTTAAGATAACTGCATATACAAGGCAGGCTGGATGCGCCTCTTGGTAGTCTTAGCAAAGTCCACCACCACTTCAACCTTAGATCCACAGCTGGGCTCCATGTTAAAAGCGGGGTTAAAGCCATGGTTGGTGAAAAAGGGGAACAACCAATCAAAGAATGCAAAGTGTTGTTGTAACTAAATTGGGCCATAGGAAGGTGAGAAACCCAATCTGAATGATCCGCGGCGGTGTAACACCACAGAAACTGTTCCAAGCACTGATTCACTCTTTCAGTCTGCTCATCTTATTGGGGGTGATAGGCAGTTGAACGGCAGGGGCGAATCTAAAGAGTCTTACACAGCTCTTCCCATAAGACGGAGGTAAACTGGGGTCCCCATTCACTGATAATTTCTTGGGGAACCTCATGGAGCGCAAACACATGAGTGAAGAAGAGCCTAACCATCTCAGCTGAAGTTATTGTCATTCTGCAAGGAATAAAGTGGCGAAATTCGTAAAACGGTCCACCACACTATGATGGCATCATAACCATCATAGGAAGGTAGCTCCACAACGAAATCCACCAATAGGCAAGTCCAGGGCCCTTCAGTCTTTTGAACTAGTACCAACAACCCCGCTAAAGGTTGAAGATTGGTTTTATTTGATTGCAGATCAGGCACTTCTTTACAATACTGCCCCACCTGAGCAGGCAAGCCCTTTCAATTCTAGATGCGTCATATCAACTCCAAGGTCTTTGCTTTCCCAGGATGACCAACGGTGATTCCATCATGATGGTCCCAGGTGATTTCCAGGCGCAGTGGTCCAGCAGGAACTCATAGGCGCCCCTGAAACCACACCATCTCATCCTTTATGTGATACCCTCTGGATAAGTCCTCCCAATTCAAGGTGCTCTTAGCAAGTAACATAGTATATATGGCTGATAGCGGATGAGAAAGTACTACCTTTCTGAACATACTGTATTCCTCCGCATTTTCCAATGGTGTGAGCGTTGGCGTGTTGGCTGTGGGAGTGGGAAGCTGAGATAAAATCTTACCCAGCAGAATCATCAACTGGGTGTTATGGACCTCTACCTCCTTTGGATCAGGAGCTAAAGCAGGGTTGCGGCTTAAATCATTCGCCAAACCATTTCTCTTGCACTTGGTGAACTCTTAAGAAAAGGCAAATTGGGCAAGGGTCTCATGCCAACATGTCTGCTGTGGGGTTAGGACATGAGGGGCGCGGTAGTACAACAAGGCACGATGATCTGTACATACACGGAAAGGTTTGGAGGAGCCATGCAAGTGGTGACGCCAATAAGTCAGCGCCTCCACCACTGCCAGTAACTCTTTGTCGTAAATGGCGTAATTCAATTAAGGCAAAACTATTTTCCTAGAAAAATATCCCACTGGATGTTCTATCTCATCTTCACCTACTTGTAACAAGGCAGCCGCTATGGCTAAGTTAGAAGCTTCAGTAGAAACAATGAACTCTTTATTGTGGTCAACATGGCGAAAGACTGACGTGGACAACAGGGTGCACTTCACTGCTTGGAAAGCATCCTCCAAAACGGGAGATTACTGAAGCACCTTTGCACCGCTAGCCTTATATAAGGGTGATGCCACCTCAGAAAGGTTGGGTGTAAACTTCTTGAGGAACGTACACGTCCCCAAAAAGCTCCTCAATTCCTTGACCAAAGTGGAGGTGGGCCACTCACGAATATACTTCTCCTTGTCTGGAGTTATCATGTGTTTTAGGTCAAACATGACGTTGCCCAAAAAAGTGACCTGGGACTTGAAGAATTCACACTTGCTGATCTATAGCGTAAGGAAGGCTGCCTCTAACCTCTCCACCACTTGCTGAAGATGTACCATATGGGACTCATGATCAGGGGAAAGACCAGGATATCATCCATGTAGGCCACCGCGCATACCCCTAACAAGTCCCCCAAAGCCACATCAATCCGGCGTTGAAAGATAGCAGGGGCACTCTTAAGCCCAAAGGCATGACCCAAAACTGGAAAATCCCTTTTATGGTATGGAAGCGGTTAACCACTCTTATCCTTTTTTAATCTAAATCTAATTGAACGCATTGAGGCAATCAAGCTTGGAAAAAACCTTAGTCTTCTCCACATAGCGCGCAATCTGAGAATCCAAAGTGATGGGATGTAGATCTGGTGCAGTGACGTTGTTAAGGTTCCCATAGTTTACACATGGGCGTAGAGTACCATCAGCCTTCTCAACAAAGAGAAGTGGGGAGCATATAGGGGAGGTATGCTGAAAAATCGCGCCTTTGACTAACTGCTCTTTCACCCACACATCTAACGCTCCTCCTTCAGGACAGTCAGTGGATAAATAGGGGAAGAAATCCGCACCAGAACCACAGTGAGTTTGAAGTCACAGACATACTCGGAATGATCAGGTAGTGCGTCAGCTGATGCTCCATCAAAGGAAGAATCCAAAACCTCCAAACAAGAAGGTAAGGGAACCACCACGTTGGTCTTCAGAATAGAGGAAAGTCTAAGGGTGTGAAAGTGGGGCCAGTGGGGCAAGTCGCCCTGAGCGTCAGCCTCATACAAAGGAACAACTAATGTGCGACCATTATTTAATGTTATGGATAGGGTATTTTTATTCAAGTTTGTTCTAACATCAAACTTCCACCACCACTTCACACCCAAAATATAGGGTACAAGAGGTTTTTGATAGCTTGGAAGTGATTGGACAAGTGGTACTTGCCAACCAGATAGTCCACTGTCCCAACGACCTCTAGAGTGGGAATGCCTTGGGAAGCCCCTCCCCTAACCATACCACCTGGCAAGTAACTCAGCCCAAGGTAGTCGGCTAGACACTGGTCCATAAAGTTTTTAGTGGCGCTAGTATCCACCAGAATGTGGTGCTGATTTTCCTAAAAAGGGAGGAAAGGATAGCAGTCAGTATAAAATACCCAGAATAGTCTTTATTAAAGCGGAAAATGCCAGTACATCATCAACAAACTCTTCATCTGGCATTAACAAGTCGCCCTAGTATGTTTTAGAATCAAAGAATGGAGAGGGATACTTGGCCACTCTTACTACTGAGGCCACATATCCTACCTCACCTTCTGCAGGTGCATATACTTTATCATATTTGAAACGAAGTTCTTTTTCAACTTCCTGAGTTCCCCAGATCATGGTAGAGGTCAAACAAGGGTTCTCAGGGATAATCTGATATACTTGAATATAGTCCTCATCCAGGCCATAAGAGCTAATAAACGGTTCAGAGGTATAGATAAGGTTTTTGTTATAAAATGCGTTTTTAGACATAAATGACCCTAATTTCCTAACAGCAACATAATGCCCAATGTTATCCAAGGCCAACACCCCCAGGACCATCTGCGCTGATTCTTCCGGCATTGTCAGAATGCGCTGCCAAAGTAAACCCCATTTGTTTATATTGAATTCGTGAATTTTGGCGGAAAGTTAGGGAATCATGATTTTTGGACCCAGAAGCATCCATATCCACCAGATACAAGCATGAAGGGTGGTTACTTTCCTGTTGGAGGCAGCAAAAAATAATGCTGAGATGCTCCAACCCTCAGGAAAAAGAGGAATCAGTGGTGCAGCTGACCACAGCTGAAGCCCACAGCTGGCACCCACCATTTGCACTTTGGAAAAGTCCCACATGGAAAAGTTCATGCACATAAATTTAAGTGGTTGGTCAACTAATGTAAGGAGAGTGTCTATAACTCTCCTGTTCCCAGCGTGGTAGTGCTTGGTGCATAGGGCCAACACCAGGGAACTAGTCGTTAGTACAAAAGATACTAGAGCCCAGCAGAGGATGCTAAAGCAATAATAACTTAAGTAGAGAAGGGCTATCTCAATAACCAAAAACCAACCAAAAGCAACTTGTGCAAAGGGTAAGAAGGGGTAGGCGCACCAGGTTGGAGGGAACCTGGGTGACCCAACGGTTCATGAGGGGATAACCTAATCATATTCAAAATGGAATGGTTTATGTAGCGTGAGTCCTCCTCAAAGAGGTCTGCACACAGGATCATCTGAGGTAACATAGATAAAAAATGGGAAAATGGGAAAAGTTTATTGTGAGAAGATGACTAACAAGAAATGTTGGTCACGAAAATCAAATTTACACAGCATTGGGGAAATTTGGGGTCTGCCAAAGTGGTCCCAAGCACTGATTCACCAATAGGCAAACGCTTCCATCCAAATTGGTAGAATACACCAAAACTGACTTCACTCGAGTAATCATTTGAAGTTGTACTCTACCCAAACGCGTAGTTTTGTAGATGGAACAGGTTTTGAACCCCCATTCCTCAATCAACTGAATCAAACCATCCGCATTAATTGAATATCTCGTCCATTTTAAAGCCTGAGCTGACGCAAGGGGCTGGGCGTTAGGCACTTCACTAGTACCAACCTGGGCATATTTGGCTTGTACCAAGCGTTGGTCTACTGTGTGCTTGAGGTCATGGAGGGCCTAAAGCTTCACCTTCTGGTCCTCCTGCCGCCCAGCCTTATCCTTGAGGTTGGTGCCCACTATCATTTCATTTAACTATGTCATTATTTATCTGGAACGTCACGTTAAAAACATGACCATAGTCCACACAAGGCTGTAAGGTCCCATTAGCCTACTTGTAAAAGACTAGAGGTGAGGCAATTGAGAGGATTACTTGATAATCCATTTTTTTCTAGCATATCATTCAGCCATATGTCCTTCGCCATTTACCTCCTCAATGTGTGGGTACAACAGACAGTTTGATCTTGACAAGATCCTCTGTCAGCTGGAAGGAAAGGTCATATTCTGAAATTGGTGGGAGTCAGGTTGCAAAGCTAATGTAAAATCATTCTTGTATGGGACCAGGAAATCAGGAAAATCCTGGGGAGGTCTAAAGGAGGCAGCTCAGAGGGAGAAATTGAGCTAAGTGAGGCATCTGTTGTGAGAGTTTTTTAATCAATGGGAATTTCCCACTACACCGCTTATTGGCAAATTACAAGGATTTGAGATCCAGGTTGATGTTCACCTGTTGACGATTCCACAAGCCTACTCCATGATGACATGGTACAGTAGATCAGGCACTACTGAAAATTGGTCGCAAAAGCACAATTCATGGATGAGGAACTGTACTTGACGCTTAACGGTTTCATGGGTCATTGGCTCAGATGAGGCGCCCAGTATAGAAGGGGCTAGCACAGTTTTCATGTCTAGTGAGTGAACAACACTTAGATCCTGAAAAGTTGCCTAGTGACCCTGTGTTAGGGAGTGCTTGCACTGTAACCTCACACATCCCTTCTAAGAAAGCAATTGAAAACTAGAAGTAATCTTAACTTTTCTTTATTGGTCATGGAGAGCGAGTGGGAAATAGAAGGTGGGCTGGACCCATATTAAAGAGGACCCTTGGTCACAAGTGAACTATATTGTGTACTCTCAAAGAGGTCATCTGTGAGGTTCTCCTGGTCCTCAAAAAAGATGAGGCTGGTAAAATCACCGGCTATGGCCTTGTTCATTTCATTTACAAGAGAGGGAGACTCTGAGGTCAACATCTCAGTGGGACCTTTGTGATCCTTTGCAACAAGTGAAAATGACATGGTAGGAGTAGGTCTTAAATTAGTGACATGAAGTTCATTATCCTGATCATGATCTGCGTGGGCTTCCACCTTGGCCATTTTGGTTAGGTGTTAAATTCAGTCTTTTAAAGCAACGTTACAGTCGATTCTCTTAAGTGGTAGGGAGAAAGAGATTTTCAAAAGCTATTTTGTTACTCTTCACGGTGCTCTTATAGTAAGGAGATACCACTGCAGCCCCATAGGAACGCTTTCTTGGACCCTTATTCCCTGAATGGATAGAACTAGTTGTCTTCAACTGTGAGAACTAGTTTGAGGGAGGTTTTTTGATGAGTGCGTGACATGACTGCTACAGAGGGTATAATTGTGTGGAGGGGTTTTTCCCAATTGAATAGCCAAAGAAAATTCTGCCTAAATAAAAATTAGTAGAGGATCCCATGAGGTGTTTCTAGCTGAAGTAGTGTAAAAGGCTACTCTAAAGGCTGACACTGCAATGTAAGTAGGAGTCCCAAATGAAGGAACTAATGCTGTGAAAGCTTCTATAAGCGAATACCAATCACAGGCACCCTGGTTTATGATGATGAGGCGAATAAAAGGGATGTTTCAGATTCAGGTGATTGTACTAAAGCAGATACTAGTTCAACAGTATTGTGATTTCCCATTTTGATTGCATCAAGTAGCACACCTTTGATCCAGAGGCGAGCCTCTCCTTCCAAGACGTCTAAGAATGACACATTTATATGTGTATCAGTAGGAGTAGGAGTTTGAGAACCTTTGGCTGCAAAATGCACAGGAAGTTCCGCCAGGCATAAAGCACCTGTTCTGCAACTTCTGGTGTGTGAACTAGTGGAAAGTCATCCACCACACCTCTTAAAGGGAATCCTAATTCCCTGGTGCTGTATGATCAATGATCTGTGACAAGATAGGTTGTCTGCAAGCTCTGCAGAGTTAAACAATTGAGCAACAAGAGAAGATCAGGATACAGAGGGAATTTAGGTTCATTTTAAACATATAAGCAACTGCTCCGCCTTATCACAGGAAGAGGGCGTAAAGTGCTGAGGTTATTGGTCAGTTTATTATGTCATGGACTCTGCTAAATAGAGTATGAACGGGTTTCTAATCTGGGTGTGTAACAAACCAATGAGATGCCCATAATTCCAGTAACATAGAAGCCCTAATGCCTTGGAGGAGGGGCGCCCTATGGCTCCTGTGAGGGAAGTAAAAGTTAAATAACATTTTAAAGGCATCATAACAAACTAGATGGCTGCAATGGGGAAACCGTGGGTCTTTTGGGGCAACCTCAAAAGGATGGGAGAGGCAAAGAGAATGATCAATCCTCCTGGGTTTGCAGTTGCTGGCCTTTAGATTAGCCTCATGGTTCTCAGGCTTAGTTTTATATATATAAGAACACATAGGTTATTTTAAAGTTTGTTAACCTAAGAAGATAAGGATTAGATTCATGAATTAAAATTTTTTTTTCTTGTTTTGAATATGAGTAAGCTTAGGGATCGTCATACAGTTCTGGGGTGTTTTGAGCTGCCATGCAGGGTCAGAATAGCCTTCTAAACTGTAGTCAATTTTTAATATAATTGAGGTGAATTGCCCCAATTAGTGATGCTTCAGATGATTTGACGCCTGGGTTTTGCCTCCAGATTGTAAAAGTGGTTGATCATCACCCATGAATGGCTTATCAAAATTGGTGTAATAGGGACCCCCCTCTTATGGATCACTCTGACTCAGTGGTGGGACGGTGAGGTGAGTTAGAAAATTACAATGGCTATTTAAGAGAGAAGTTGCATGACATCTGGTTATCCATATTGCTCTGAATCAGTGGTTGGTTGCAAACTGGATCTAGAAGATCAGGGAGTCCTTCTTGAATGGTGGATGAGCAGGTTGGAAGCATGATCTATGATGACCTCAGCTAGAACACAGTAAGCCACTGGATCAATGAATTAGATGCCCACTCAATGATCATCTGTCCCAGAATTCTGATAGTGGCATGTTTAGTTGGGTTAAAATAAAATTTTGGTAGGAAGTAGTCAGTGGATTCCATGGAGAGGGTTTTGAAAACTAGATTTTTTATTTAAATAAGCTAAATAATGAACCAACAACTGACCCTAGAAGGGGAAGTTGTTTTTTATACCTAATGGCGGTGGAAGAAATTTGGGGATGGCTTAAACTAGGCTGGCTGATATGCTTTCAATGTATAGTATGGTTTTGAGGGGTCATTAGATAGCTTACATAAAAGGTCATAAAAGCTCTGACAACAAAGTTCCTGGATCATTAATGGAGGTACTATCACCAATTCAAACTTGAGCAAATTTAGCTTGGATAAGTGTGATAGATTGGGCTCAGCCTGATACGACATTGACCTAGTGGATGAAATTTTATATTCAGCCTCAAATCTAAAGGTCAAGCTGGAATGTTCCATGCTGGATGAGGAACAAATTAAAACTATACTCATATGTAAGAATTTGGGAATCTGGGAACAAGCGATGATCCAGCTTAATATATGACTGGTGTCCTAAATCATCCAAATTATTATTCACTGGGATACAGAGCTTATGATCATCATGATTTGGTCATCGCTCAAACGCCTATGGTAAAGGAGCCCCATTAAGTAGGTTTTGTGATGCTATAAGCAGGGAAACCAATAACTGATAATTTAGCTTACTTTTCTAAGAACTTATAACTAAAAATCAATAAATATTTGCTTGCTTGAAAATCAAAAAAGCTTATGTAAGTTAGTATTCAAAATCTGATTAAAAAATGAGCTAAACAAGTGAGCTGGCCCAGGTGTTGGCCTTATTCTTGGCTTTATCTTGAAGTCAAATGCTGCTGCTTGCATGAGGCATCACTGGGACTTTATTTTAAGATACATCACAACCTCCAGTAATGTCTTGTGGGTTTGGGGATGGATTTCTGCCAGGTTGTCCACCAAGTGGTCAGTGACATGCCTTGTACTTCCCAGCTCCTTTGTCACATATTGATGAGAACCTACCTGTTACAATATAAAGCTTTGTGGAATTGGATTTTGTGGAATCAATTTTGATGATCAATTAAAATACAAATTTAAAATTTTAGGGGCAAATTCTTGACTCATATTGGTGCCTATGACCTGAAATCTTAAATTTCATCAGCTGAAATAGTTTTTATGTCTTACTAAAGTTTACTGAGTTTTAAAATTAATTCTTGCAGTTTTCAAGGGGGTGGGAGGTGACAGAGTGGGGACCAGATGATAGTAGGGAACTATCTGGTGGTCTCTGGTCATAACTACTTCCCTACAGAACCCTTTTATCATATTCACAAGGGAGGAAGCATAAAAGGGGGTAAAGTATGTAAATTTTGAGGGTTAAAGCAGTTAATTAGTACTTATCAACAGCATGGGCCAAGTCACCCAGTTGAACCAAGTGCTCCACAGGTGTCTTGGGCCCTTCTTTCTTCTGTAAGTGAACCTCCCATAATCTAGCCCAAGTATTTGGGTTTCCAGACTTATATTGTTAGCTGCTACATTAGCTCAGAAGTCAAAAAAGTTCTATTTTAAATTTCCAATTGGCTACATGATAAGCTTTGAATCACAGATTTGAATTATTAATTTATCTTTAGAATATTATCTAAGTTAACTTTAATCTAAAATTAACAAGCAATTTGGAAATGCTTTGTTAGAATTAGGCTTAAAAATGGCATAATTTAATCTTTAAAATAGAAAAGAGAATAGAACTGACTTTAAAAAATGCACTAAAAAGTATGAAATAATTAATAAGAAATGTACCAAAAAGTACAAAATAATTGATAAAAAGTATGAATAATTGAAAAAAATTTGAAGTTGGAACCATATTTTAAACTTACTTATAGATTTTTTTATTTAAATACTAGAGTCTTGTGTAGGGTGATATAGCACTGGATCACTGATATATTATATTACATAGTGGAACAAAAAAGTGGATGTGCATGAGATTTCTAAATATTTCTATGTATTTTGGCATTGGTGATTCCAAATACAAAGTCAGTTTTCTTGTGGATGCTCTAATTCATGAAATACAGTGGAGACAGGACTTTCACTATGTCATATCAAGCTTGGCTTGATGAAGTAAGTTGTAAAGGCTCTGAATGTTAAAAATGAATGTTTTCAACACATTGTTTCTGCTTTTTCTGGTCTATAATTTAATAAAATAAAATCAGGTGTGTTTGATGGTCCTCACATTCACCCCTTATACATGACAAAGAATTTATCAGGGAGATAAATCAAAAGGAGAGAGCAGCATGAATATCTTTTTAGCAGTTATTAAAAACTTCCTTGGTAACAAGAAGGAAGAAAACTATGTACTTCTGGTTCAAAGGATGCTAAAGGCATTTTAAAATCTTGGATGCAACATGAATATTAATATGCACTTTCTAAATAGCCAACTTTATTAAATTCTTAAAAAATCTTGAGGATATAGTAATGAGCAGGGCAAATGCTTCCATCATGACCTGAAGACTATGGAAGAGTGTTATTAAGGGAGTCAGGACACACATATGATGGCTGACTACTGCTGAAGCATCAAATGAGACCTTTCTGAGCAAGTCTATAAATGCAAGAGCTAGAAGTGAAAATTCTTTCCTGAATGATTTTTGTATGCCCTTATGTCATATTGCTGCATTAATTAATTAACATCTTCTATCTGTATATATATATCAATGCTATAGTTAAGAAAATTATATATTTATATTTAATAGTGTTTATCTTATTTATGCTCAAAATAAGTGATTTTATTCATTTGCATTTAAAAAATATATGCATAATTTTATGCCATCGTGCATGTTTTTGTTGTATAAATGACTTATAATATTGCTACAAAGCTGATTAAGATAATATCACATTTGTAAGTTGAGAAAATGGTGAAAGTTTCAAAAAAATACATTAACTTAAAAAAATAAAAAATATATGCAAAAAAACTGTATCTTTCAGAAAAAAGCTAACTTCAGATATAAAATCAGCACCAAAATTAGTTAATAACAAGTGTTTTTATCAATGCAACAAAAATTTTGTTCCCCTTTGTTATTTATATTTAAGAACTTATGTCAGTGTCTCACGCATTTTTCTGAATAAAAAATGAACAAAAAGAACCATATAAACTTAGCACTGTGTGTTCTTAGTTTCTTGCAGTTTATACTTAGCCTAAACTTATTATAAACTCTAATTTGTACTTGCAAGCAAAAAACTATGTCAGTTTGAAGTATGACATTGACTTCAAAAAGTTTTTATCAATTAGTCATACTTTTTATCAATTATTTATCCCTTTTAGTAGGTTTTTTATCTATTAATTCATACTTTTTAGCGTACTTTTCAAGGTCATTTCTTTCTTCCCAAAAAAATTAGTGCTTTTTTTATTGATTATTTTATACTTTATAGTACTTTTGCTAAGTCAGTTCTTTTTTCCCAAAATAATATGTCATTTTTGAATCAGTTTCAGATTGCAGATTAGTCAAATTCAGTTGATTTGATGGATTCAGTTGGTTTGGTTGAATGGTTGGTGGTTTTTAGTTGTTTTAATAGATTTAAATGGTTTAAGTGGCTGGTAAACAGGTGATTCAGTATGTTCATTTATTTTGTCTGAGTGGTTGGTTGTTTTTGGTTGTAAATAGATTTAGCTTGTTTTGTGCAGTAGCTGGTGATTTTTAGTAGATTAAATAGATTAATTTGTTTTGGCCAAATGGTTTGTGGGTTTAGTCTAATCAATAGATTCAATTGGTTTAGGTAAAGTAGTTAGTAGTTTGATTCAATATGTTAATTGGTTATTAACTAATTCTTGGGTTTTGTTTGATTTGATAAAGCATTTGGTTTTAACTGAGTGGGTGGTGGGTTTTTGATTGATTTGATGGTTCAATTTTTTTACTTGAGTGGGTGACATGTTTTAGTTGATTTAATAAGGAACTTAGTTTTGTCTGTTTAGTTGGCAGGAAATGGTTGATATGATAGGTAAAAGGTTTTAGCCAATTGATTTGTAGTTATTTATAATATTAAATATAAATATTCAGAGCATATTTGAGGCGAAGCACCAAGCTTATCTCATCTTAATTTTAATTTTTTTAATTTTTATTCGAGAGTACGCGACCAGAGACGACGCACTCGAGGGAAAGGATGGGTGAGTAATTGTGAATATTATTAAAAGCAATGGAGAATGGAGTGGTTTGGTGCTAGTCGCACAACCTTGGCATCGCGCCTTGCTGTGGGATGCAGTTGGATGAGACCTCAGTTACTTCAGGTAAATGGGCTTTCCATAAACATGTTCGATGCGCCAAGGAAATTTCAAACATGTGTGAAATGGCCCATGACGCTACTCGCGCACGCTGTTTCGGTGGAATGGCATCCCCAAACAGCCAGTAGCCAAAGTTTTTGTTTAGACTAAAGTGAAAGTTATTAATGGCCCTAGCTGGGTCAGACCCTTGGGGGCTTGCAGTGGCGGCAACCCAGTTACTATGGATTGCCCATAATGCTAGAACGAAAATTATCTTGTTGCGATCAAGGTCTCGATGCCTTGACCCCGCCTGGAATAGCCAGTCTTCGGCTAGATGGTTGGGATTTGTGGTTCGTAGCTGTGCTAAATGCACCGCTTCTTCTCAGACTCTTACCGCTGTTTTACATGAAACATACCTGTGGTGCAGTGAATCTTCTTCGTTGCACACTGTGCATTGCCTGTGCGTGACATTTGAGCGCTCCCCTGTGCAAAAAAGGCATTTAGTGACTCCAATGCAGGGTTGTAATTTTGGGGTGGGCTCATTCAATATTCTCCACGTGGTATTATGGAGCTTGGTTGGGTAATTTATTCCCCAGTAATCCAGTGCTGGGATTGGCTGGATGCTTGGGCCCTCAGAATTCACATTGGCTGGTGGCGCTGGGTGCCAATTGAGTTTTAGAGTTTTCCGTTTTTGCCCACGGCACATTTTTTGGGGTTCGAGTTCAATTCTAGGTGCGATTTTTAATATTTTAAAATAACGAAGCATCGCCTTGGCCTCTGGCGTCGCATCCCATGGCCCTAACTAACCCTGGGCGTGAACCTAGGTAATTTAATAGGGTGGTCGGGGATCCAGGATTCCTGAGGGCTAGGTTTCTAACTATTTGGGTCCTTGCTGCAAATGCCCATGTAGGCGGACTCCCTTCTTGTGAGGTTGCAGCACTGATCCATTTCATGAATATGTTTGTGGCGTTGCGTTCAGGGTCTATTAACCCCATCCCGCCTTCAGGAGTTGGCCCCCTTATTATGGTGATCCTGGCTGGTGGGGAGCATGAGCCCCAAAACCAGGGTTGTATAATTGACGTGAGTTTTTTGAAAATTTTTTTGCTGAAGGCAATAGCATGTGCAGGGTACCAAATTTTTGAGAAGAGCATAGTATTGGCAAGGTGACATTTTCCAGCCAGAGATGTCTTCCTGAACTTCCACCTTGCCACTGTCCTTTGGATATCCTGAAGTATCTCCTCTACCACCTCTTGAGTTGCTATACCTGCACTTATGATGGGGATCCCTAGGGGTTTGATAGGTTCCTTTGGGCAAGGCATCTGAAAGGGTGGTGGGATAAAGCTGAATTTTTTACACTTATTCACTTTACTTGTGTTTGTGACTTTTCTTTTTGTCCTCTTGTTTTTAGGGCCCAGGGGCTTGGCCTTTGATAGCACCAAGGCTTGTGATTTGGTTTTTTTGAGTTTGGCTTGGGAGGCTTTTTCATATAGGCTGATTATCTCCTCTACCTTCTTAGAATCCGCCTTGGAGGATACTCCTACCACACAGTCATCTGCAAAGGCCAGAACCTTAAGTGGTTTTTCCCCTTGCACTCTATACCAGCTAACTGATTCTCCATCACCTGTAGGAGGGGGTCAATTGTGATGTTGTACAGAATAGGGCTAAGTGGGTCCCCTTGGTGGAGGCCTCTTTCTGGTGTGACTGGAGGTGAAATGAATGCAGACCCTAGACCTGAGAAGGTGAATGACAGCTGATGGTGTTTGCTATCCATAAGATAAAGGGTTTGGGGAAGCCCTGTGTAACAAATGGTATTAAGCTGTTCATTACATTTTGATTCAGGTTTGGATTTTCTGAATCTGAATCAATTCAATTAAAAAGATTTTTGGTGTTTGTCAGGTTCAGGCGCTGGGTCGTGCCTCACCTGAATTATTGATTAGGCTTGCAAGAGCCTAATCAATGGTTTGGGCAAGGCCCCAGAAGGGCAACCTTTAAGGTTGAGCCTGCATAATTCTGAACTTCATTCAGAATTCTCTCTTTCTCTCTGGTGGCCTCGGGGCCACCCTTACCTTATCTTACCTGATGATCCGTGCACAACAAGTTTTTGTTGCATCAACAAAAACTTGGGTTTTTGGGGTTTGATCTCCCTCAAATATCCTGTCTTTTCTTTGGTGTGTTCACAGCATCAGATTATTGGGATCCTGTTCATCAGCAACTTTTTATTCAATAGTAAATAAAAATAGGGTTAATTCTGAGGTTTGTAACCTCACTTACCTATTTTATCTTTTTCTCACCCCAAATTTCCCTAATTCCAAGGTTTACTTCCTTGAGAGTCCAGCTCATGCTGAACATTTGGTGTGAATTGCATCGAACCTAAGGTAAGATGGCAATCAGAAACTGGGATATTTCTGACTGTTACACCCTGTTTGTGAAGTATTTCTGCCAAGTATTCCCAGTTTACTCTGTCATATGCCTTGGCTTGGTCTAGAAGGCAGAGCATGCCCTTGGATGCTCCTCCCAGTGTGTTTGTTACTTGGTGGATGTTGTCCCAGATGCTCTTCCCTGGGGTGAAACCATGCTGTTGTAGGGCGATGCACTCCTTGGCTTTTTCTGAGAGATGCTTAGCCATTATCTTTCCCATTATCTTCATATCTGCATTGATTAGAGATATTGGGCGCCAGTTGTTCAGGTCAGTATGGTCTCCTTTTTTGTGGAGAACTATGATATAAGCTTCTGAGACTCCTGGGATCACCCTCCCCTCTTGCAGACTTGAGTTAAAGAGAGATAACATAGGCTTCTTTATTGCTTCATAGTGTGCTTTATAGTACTCATTGTCACGGGCGGGGATCCCAGACCCTGTCCATTTCATCCTGGAAATGCCCATGCGGCGGCATTCCAGGCAGGCAACCTAACCAAACAGACTTAGGCACAGGCGAGGTGAACCTTTTCTCATCAAATCTCAGAAATGCCCACATGGTGGCAAACGGAGTGATGAGGCCAGACTGTCACTAATACAAGGTCCCCTATCACAAACCCAAACCCAAAAATATCAGGTAAGTGAGGCACAACACCTCAAAAGAACTTTATTTTTATTTTAAAAATAATAAAAGACTGAACTGGGGGGACCAAGGCCAAGACTTAGAATTCCAACTTAGAATTTGAGAAGGTCAGGTTCAACTTTTATAAAGTCACTTCTGAAGAGCCTCTCTGATTCATTCCTTAAGCCTGCCGAGCTTAAGGAATGGTCAGAGCGGCTCAGCCCAGCCCTCTGAGTCTGACCACCTACTCTACCATACCCAACAATTCCGATTGGTTCAGTTTGAATTAACTGAAAAAAACCAATTGGAATGTAACGTTTGGAAATTCATCCTTTTGGATGATTTCCGTTCATTACACTCATAGGGGATTCCATCTGGTCCTGGTGACTTGTTGGTAGGCAGTCTCTGTAGAACCTGTGCTAGCTCGTCCTCTGTTATGGGGTCAACAAGGTTGGCTAAAAGCTCAGCGTGATTGGGGACCATATTGATGAAGTAGTTATTAGCAGCTTCCTCTGTTGGGGCCACCTTGTACAGTTCTGAGTAGTAGGAGTGGGTGATGGATGCTACCACTTCTGGATTGCTAGTGGTTTGGCCTTCACCTGTTTGGAGTTCAGTGAGACTGGCATTTTCTGGACCTCATTTTGTAAGTCTGATAGAAAAACTTGGATGGTTGGTCCCCCTGAATGGCCCATCTGGCACCTGCTTGGAGGGCCTCCATGTGCATATGGAGTTGTTTATGTTTCTTGACAATTAGTGTCTGTTTCACCCAATCTCTAGCCCACTATGGTGAGTAGCCACTGCGTGGTGGGTATCTTTCCAGATGGTTTATTATTCTCTGAGCTTTAGAAATCTCTGCTATTTCCTTCCTTGTGCGACAAGAGGCTGCATGGGCTGGAGCAGATAGAATTTCCTTTTTTAACATTTGCCACTGCTGCTATAAGTTTTCAGAGTCTGTGCATTTGGCTAGTTCTTCTACATGTCTTTTTGTCTGATCTTCTACTTGGACCAGATTCACATTATTTGGCAGCATCCTTTTCCAGCGGTGGTTCTTAACAGTTCTATATTTGATTGGATACTTATTTTCACCATTCTGTGGTCTGATAGGTGTAGGTTGATTGTTGCAAAATCTTCAGCTTGTGATTTCAATGACACAGGTATGAGTATCCAATCCAGTCTAGTGACACTGATTAGTTGATTACCTACAATATTTGGCTGCATCAGATTTGGAAAATATGATTCTGAGAATGTTTTGGCATCTAGAAGGCCTTTTGTTGTCATTAATTGCTGTAATTGGATCGATCCTATTGGTGGGTTTATGACATTTGGATATCTGTCACGAGTTCCATCCAGCCAGCAATTGAAGTCCCCTAGGTAAATCATTTATTCTGGAAGGTTCAAGTCAATTAGGTTGCTCAGAAACTTTTTCCTTTTGTCCACTTCAACAGGGGCATACACTGAAGCGGCCTGATATGATTGGTTCCCCCATTTGAAGGCCAGAACTAGAACCCTTCCTTCCAAATGAGAGTAGTAGTTGGTGATCGTGATGGCAGCTCATGCTTCAACTACAAATCCATAAAAGCTGGTCCAGAATGTTCGCAAAGGTAGAAAGAGCCTAAACTACTCTTCCTCCTTTCCAGTGGTGCACTTGCACTCCTGCAAGGCAAGCACATCCACCGATGGGTTTAACAGGAGCCCTCATTTCTTGTCCAGGGACTTATTGGATGAGAGTCCTGCTATATTGAGAGTCCCAATTGTTAGTGAGCCCAGCACACCTGCTATGACTGCATAGGTCCTGATTGGCCTTGTGCAGCTGAGGTGGCTTGCTTGTATTTGGACCTAGTCATAGGACCCTCATAAATGGTTTGGGCTGGTGGTGTACTTGATTACCATTCTGGTGGTCCAGAGTTCTGATTTGGGTTCTCCATACAGTGAGCACTATTGTCCTCCATCCTGTTGAGGGCTGAGAAACTGTTGGCTTGGGAAGCAGGTTTGTTGACTGGTACTTGAATGTTTTGGGCCCCATTGTATACAGGTAGGAAGTGTGCGTTGTCCATTTCTGATTGAAATGCCCACTGCTCATTATCTTGTGGCTGCTGGGCTGCCTTAGGGGTGGTCATATTAGAGAGGTGCTCATATTGTTGCTCAATGTTGCACTTGGCTGCTTTCTCCTGAGCTGCTGCTTCCTTCTCCTCCTTATGCTTCTTCTGCTTGGCTTTCTCCGCCGCCTTTCTGGCCATCTTTGCTTCTTTATATTGCTCTGGGAAGACTGGTTGGACCACCTCATAGTTAGCCTATGATCCCTAGAGGTGGGCTGTTAATGCATCCCCCTGGTCTATTTTCTTTGGACTTTCTTCACGCTCAATAAACTTTCTTCCCTCCCATGTATCTGGACAGTCATTGTTTTTATGCCCTACTTTGTTGCAGCTTGTGCATATGGGTGGGCTCTTTTCTGGGCAGACAGAGAAAGGGTGAGACTGCTTCCCCTTTGGTCTAAGATGTACGCTTTGCATGAGATTGTGTTGGTGTCACCCTCAGCATCCATGCCTGGGCGTATCATTGCTACTGCCTTGTCTGTAGCCAGGTGGGGCAAGAGAAGGTTTCTATCCATTTCAAAATAGACTAGTTCTCCATATGCGTTCAGCCCACTTGTTAGCGCTGCCTCCAGATAGTCCCACTTTTCAATGGTTAGGAGTCCTTCTAGTACCACAAACAAGTTTTCATCATCCCAGAAATGGGTGTGTGTGATTGGGATATTGGCTGTAATTTGTTCAGGCTCCTTGCCTACTCTCAGCTTAGTGTAGTTGACTACAAATGGGGCAGCTATGGCTTCATCCGCGGCCTCAGCAGTAGCAAAACCAAGGTCTAAAGTTCCCAAAGTGAGTTATCAGTCAAGCTTACAGCTTCTGGGAAGCGTCCTGGGATAGACCTGACAAACTGCTTCATATTGTAGAGGTTCTTCAATGCCAAAGTTAATGCACACACCAAATTCACATGAGGACTTGGGAAATGCATGGCTTATGTTGCCAGTTCAATGAAAATCTTGGACCATCTTTAGATAGTCACTGTTTGAGACATATGGTCCCTTTTTAGAACTACAGTTAAAGTTGATCAGCTGGGCCTTCTGGCCCATGTTGTTCCCCTTCGTCGCTGCTGCATAGGTGTGTGAGTTCAGAGGATTAAGTCACTTTGTCATCCCCTGATTAATCGTAAAAATTAAGACAAATTGTGATTGGTTGAATCAATTTAATCACATGTAAACGATAGATGCTTACAGGAAAGAAAATCTCCATATCTCATCTTAATATATATAAAATATTGTATGTATATATGTATGTGGAAGACAAATTACAACTCAAATGAATGATTCATGAATCACAAAGCTTGGCACAAACACTCTATAAATTTAGAGAACGGTTATAGGTTAACTTATATAAAATTATACATAAAATTTGAAAAAAGGCTAAGATATTAAATGCAATCATACAAAAATTTCTCTTAGAGTTTTGGTTTTATTCAATTAAATTGATAAGAGCATAGGTTTTGATAAGAGGTTGGTAGTTTTTGATTAATCTGAAAGTTCTACAATTAGTTTTTATATGTGGTGGTTGGTGGATTTAGGTTGATTTGATGGGATCAACTTTTTCAGGTAAATTGTTGGTGTTTTAGTTAATTCAAAAAGCTTATCTAATTTGCTGGTGGTTGGTAATTTTATACTAACTTGATAGTTTTTATTTTTTAATTTTATTGATGACCATTTAGCAATATAAAAATATTAATTAAGATTATCTGATAAACTTTAATCCCACTTAAAAATTCTGAAAAAACATGTATCAATGAAAACTAAGCTAAAAATCTCCTTACAAAATATAACTGTAGTATGTGCTTGTATATGATGCATTAGCTCATGAACAAACAAATCAGAAAATGGAAAAAGAACATCCTTCAAAAAATGGCATTAAAAAGTATGAAATCATTTGTAGAATATTTGAAAATATTAAAACTTTTTTAAGTTGGCACCATATTTAAACTTAACTTATAATAGTCATCTATGATATATATACTCAGCACTGTATATTCTTAGTTGCTTATAGTATACACTTGACTCAGTCCAATATAAGCTCTACTTGTATTTTTATGCAAAATTCTATAAGTCAGAGTGGTAATATGGTCCCACTTCTAGAGGTTTTTGTAAGTCCTGATGCCCAGACCCTGCACCTGGACAATAACAGCATCCATTTAGAACAAAAAGGTCCTAAGGCTCAAGTGGTCCCCTGTCACAGTTGAGAGACTTGGCGCACATGGTGGATGGAAGCTGAGTGACTGCCCTACCCACCATACCTGCCTCTTCCTCCCTCCTCTACCCTGTAAGGGTGGATAGAGGGGGTTTTCATAAAAGTTGCGCAAGCCAGGGGATACAGGCAGGCCCCTGGGACTCCCCCCTCCCCTGTCAATTTTTTTCAAAAATTGGAAAAACAGGTTATGATGACCTTGAGTCCTGGTTTGCAAATTTTGGGGTTGATGGAGATGTTCCATACTGCCCAAGATGAAGAATCTCTCTGGGCTCTGATTTATGCATCAGGCCAATCAGTGAGTGAGCCAATGCAATCCTCCTAATTCTCTGGCACAGACTTTGGCAGGTTAGGATGCAGGGACAGCCCAACTCAGATGGTCAGGTCCCAGGTTGGCACTGTCAACCTGACTTAGATAAAACTTAAGAAAAAAGTTTTGAATTTTTTTGAGTTTTGCCAGGGAGCAAATATCCTGGCCTACCTCTCCTCCCCAGCCAATTAGTTCCACTATGAACTCCAAGGGGCCAATCCCTTGATGTCCCTCACCAAAACTAACCCTGATTTTTAAGGCAACAGCCCTGTCCAGGGGTTGTTGTTGGTTCATTTTTTTACTTTCTTGACTAGTTACAATGAATAAACTGTACATTATCACCAGCTCAGTGTTGAGTCTGGCCTTCAATTTTATTATGTAAAGTTTTCATACCTTTCATCTGGTAAAACATGCCACTGCCCTTGTTCTGTCTCTGTTACTTGCTGACTGGGTTTTCCAGTTAATTGACCCTTCTGTCTAACAAGTCATCACAAATTTATTAAAACAATAACCTTAAATGATTTGCCCTCTCCTCATGCCATCATTTTGCATCTGCCCACTCTGACCCTGGCTCTCTTCCCCACCATCATTTCACCTGAACCCATTGCTGGGTGGGACAGCCTCAAAGTGACCCAATTTTGTCGCCAGTGATGGTGAGGTCCCCACCTGACTCATACTACAAGAATTAATTTGCCTTAGGGGCCTGGGGCACCCCATTCAGGGAGAGATCAGCCCCAGAGCTTTGCGTAGTCTTCCTCTGCAACCCATTTTCACTGCCAATTTTGTAGTGGAACTTTAAAATACCCTATACTGATCCATGACACTTTTTCTATTAATTTGAAGGCATGCAACTGCAAAACACCTAGGAGTTGTCATCCTCTCTGCCTCCCCCACCCTTGGGGTTGCCCCCATGAGACCTATGGTTGTCCCCATCACAACCATTTTGTTTGCCTTGAGTGCCTTTTGCATTTTTGAACTTTTTCTTTCTCATGCCTACACTAGAACCCCGTCCTTCTAGTCACCTAGACTGCTGTGCCCTTGGCATTCTGGGCTCTTTACTGGGTGCTCATGAACCCCAATTGGGAGCCCATTTTACTTTTTCTTAGCTGCATCCATGTCAGCTTTACTGATTATACATACTTCCTTGATGAATTTATACCTTTCAGTGCATTTATAAAGCAATTCTTTTCCCAAAAAAGTAAATGCATTTTTGAAGTTGCTTCTTTTTTCCTGATTTTTGAAAGCTCATTATCTCTATATGTTTTTAAAAAACTCACTATTTCTATATAAAGATAAAATCATTGTATATTATATTATCTCATAAATAAATATACCAGATATGGCCAAACTTAGCAAAAATATTTATGAACATTGGGAACTAGCTTAGGCTGTTTTTTATTTTCATTTTTTATCCGCCATGCTAACCACCCTTGGTGTTTTTTATTTCCTTAAATAAAAAAAATAAATAAAAGTCATATATAGATGTATCAATAATATAAAAAGTATAATGGTAATCTTTATATCATTTTTGGCTGAGAAGCATGCTGTTAATTGGTCAGTTTATTAGGATCAGTAACTTTGAGTAAAAATGATAATTTAACAATTCATTAGGCTCATTAGCTTTGGTAAGCGGTTGGTAGTTGTTGGTTACTTTAATAGGCTCACTGTTTTCTGTATACAGTTGGTATTTGGTTGATGTATTGGTTTGATTAGTTTTAGTTGAGTGGTTGGTGGTCCTTAGGTGATTCAGCAAATTCAATGGGTTTACTATGCAGTTTAGTGATTACTTAGTCAAGTTGATAGATTTGATTACTGTAAACCTATTAATGCCCATATAGCAATAGACTAGACTCACAATAAACCACTATTGACTCTATAGATCTTATTATAAATAAAAAGTTAATTCAAAGCCATCACTTTGCCAATTCTATAATTAAGTTTATCTAGCAATGAAATAGTCTCTATGTATTTTTTTGGAAAAAAAGAACCTCCTATAAAAAGGGCAAAAAAAAGTATAAAATAATCAAGAAATATTGAATATTCAATAAAACCCTTTTTGAAGTAAACAATGTATTTAAACTGACTTATAAGAAAATATTTTTACTATAAATAATCAGAATTTTATATTCCAAGTTAATTATAGTTTATACTTTTACCTAATTAAATATAAGCAATAATTTGCATTTGTGAGCAAAAATTATATATAAGTCAGGTGTAATATGGGGTTGACTTCAAAAAGGGTTTTGTAGTTTATTCATTCTTTTTTAATTATTTTATGATTTTTAATGCCTTTTTTGAAGGAGTTCTTTTTCCAAAAAATGAACATTTTACATGGTTCTTTTTCCCCAACTCTTTTTGAACCATATTATCTTTATATAATTTTTTTGAAAACTCAAAATTCTATATAAATATAGAATCATTGTATATGTATATTATATATGTTATCTCTTAAACAAATATACTAATAATTTATTTTATTAAATTTAGCGATTTTATTAGACTTCTATGCTAAATTTACTGATCAACATAAAATATAATATGTTTTATTAAATTTAGTTGCTTTTGTGGTCAATCTATGCTAAATTTACTGATTGCCAACTACAATAATTCATTTTTTTCAAATTAGTTGATTATAATAATAAAATTATGCAAAAATGTTAAGCATCTATAATTATTTAAGGCCATCATGCTGTGATCTCATACTTGCTTGGAACTTAACATATCCCCAGCCATAGGACATATTACATGTCAAAATTTGATTTAAAGCTATTGCTTCAAGAATGTCAGAATTAGTTTATCAGGTGATGATTTAGTCCCACAATTAAAATCCATTGCTTACAGTTCATTCTAATATACATACTAAATTACTGGTCAGATATTGAACCAATCCTTACAAAAGTAAAATGGAACATAAGTTGGAGCATCCTCTTTTTATGAAAGAGATCATTCAAATTGGGCCTTAAGTTTCAGATTTATGCGTGAACAAACAAAAAAACTAAATATATATAGTTTAATGAGAAACTCTTTTTCAAAGTCAGTTAAAAATCTAGAAAACCTAAATTACTGGTCAGATACTGTACCAATCTTTACAAAATTTGAATGGGACCACCATGATATAATCCTCTTTAATTAAAAAAGAAGTAAATTGGTCCAGTAGCTTTGGAGTAATGTGTGAACAAACGTAGGGAAAAATCTATACAGGTTGAATTGGTAACCTCCTCTTTTTTTGAAGTTGGTAATTACTTATTTATTGCCAGACAATTGCAAGTCCAATATTGTGAGTAGAGCGTTTTTTATTAAAATAATAAAATCAGCCTAAAGACCCTGGCCAATTCTTGGTGGAACCCATCAAATTGAGGTAATACCTTTATTAATACATTTTGGGCAAATAGAATGAGTTTGGGTAGCAGGGTTACTTCAAACCATTGACGGAATCAAGGAAGCCATTTGGAGTTCTATCCCCGTCCTACAACTAATTTTTTTAAACCTAAACTATGGAGACTGGCCCCATTTATAGGGTTAAAGGAGGTTCCACAAGGTGCAAATATTTTCCCACCCAATGATTGGGTAAAATATATTAAAAACCTCACCTCACAGCAATATCCTAACTGCTATCACCCTCCATTGGATGCCCCATCAAAGCGAGGTGAGTCTCAAAAGCTCTGATAGGTCTAATCCCCATATTTCTAAATTCAGACATACATAGCCTAATAAAAACTTTAATCCTCATCATAATTAGGTAATAAGCACTGAGATATTGAATGGGTTCACTTCTTGACCTCTTAGATACCACAGATAAATTGTATAACACTTGGTTTACTTATTGTTTATTACATTCTGATATTTTATTAAAAGTCCGCTTGTTTTGGGCTGTTCATTCATTTTGTTCAGTGAGGATTTATTTGTTAGCTTTTTGAGTTTCAGTAATGTCCATCCCCTGGTAATCTTACCTCAGTTAATTAAATAGATATTTTATTAAAAATGAGATAAAACCCCCTAAAATACTTTATTACTGCAGTTGTTTACAACCTCTCATGCAAAACATTGTCAAAATTCAGGCGCAACCAGCACCAGTATGCATCAAAAGTCTGAATTACAACAAAGTGTTGCTCACTACAGGGGCCCTGTACACCACAAATTTCCTATTCAAAAAATGTCAATTGTACCTGAACCTAGGTTGGTAGATTTAGAAATACAGCTAGCCAGTGCATTGTCTCTCCTTAAAAGGCTTGAGCAGCACTCTTCCCAAGGCCCTTATGGGGCCTCCCTTGCCATTTATAAATTCCCTCTTTGAGATAAGTTTATTTCTGGTAAGGTTAATATTGCCTTTTTATTGTTTGTTTATTACTCCATTATGTACGGAGCAACTGACCATCAGAAAATTTGGTATATCCTCCCCTGCTTGAGTCGTGTGGCTCAGGAGATAATGGTTCCAACCATGACCACCCTCAGCACCTGGGTGGAGATTAAGCAATCCCTCATTGACGAATTTGGCTCCACACAGAGTTTACAAATTTGAAACAGGTCTTTATGTGCTTTAGTCTGCAAGGAGAAGAATCGATCCCCTCTTTTATTGAGAGAAATTATAGTGAAGCCCAACCTCTGTTGCTGGCAAACATGCTACCTCTATAAGATGCCATTGCTGCTATTTTGGCTGGTTTAACGAATCATTATTTTTTGGCGCTGCATATCTCTTGAGTCAATCGCACCTTCAAAAATGTATGAGATATCAAAAAAAGCTCTGAAAGCAATGGCTGACATCTATGAACTTGACCCTACACAAGGAGCATTGAGGCAAGAATCTATTATGACCACTCTAGCCTCTTCTACGGCTGTCTTACCCTGGAAACCTGCTCCTACGGAGTTGCCAACCCAAATAACTTCCTCATATCATAAAGATAGCCAGAAGATAATGGCCGTGATAAGGCAGAGCTTTCCTCCATCTTCTACTCAAAAAAGCCAGCTGGCGAAGGCTATCATCCCTTCACCTTTCTCTTACCTTTTTCCATGGTGGCCTTCTTTAATGATTTCATCGTATTGTCCAACCACAACGCCACCTCTTTCTTTCTCAACCGCTCCTCAGTCCATTTCTCATCTTAAACCAGTACCCATGTACAGCACAAACCTCCTACTTTGAAGGTTGAAAAATTGGCTGTGATACCTCCAACGCCTCCCCCCAAAAGCTTAGAGTAGATGAGTGTCCCCAAGGTCTCTCCTGCAACCAAGAAAGTCCTGAAATTATCACACAACCACTGGACTCCCCGATATGCATTGATAACCACTCTGATGAAGAATCTTAAGGTGTTTGTGAAGATGTTGACCATTATGTTTTAGGAGCCCCAGGTGAAGTGGAAATTCCTGACTAATTAAACCCAGGGAGAGTGGATATGACTAGGATCCCCCATAAAACTTATCTCCATTAAGTGATGAGGGGTTCTGAGATTATTGACACTGCCAGTGACGCTGACCAGGTCATTGCCACGCTAATCTGATCCACTCAGATTGTTCATACCCTACAAACTATCTAAGAAAAATATCTTGAAACTACAAAATGACTTACCTCTATTCTCTGTCTAAAGAAAGTCCTCACTCTTTCCCCCAACTTGGGTGGAACTTTAACCAAAATGGAGGTCGTCATTAATGGAGTGTGGGTCAGGGCTATCCTTGACACTGAGTCCCCAGTGAACGTTATGTCAATAAAACTCTTAAAAAAATCAATATGGGCCCTGACTTTGACTACACCCAAGAGTTTGGGACTGCAAGGCCAAACAACACTTGGGCTGTCAGAGCCTACTATTATCTTCTTATCAGTTTTGGGAAACTTATCTTGTCAGCCCCAGCAGTTGCCTTGGCCAACAATACCTATGTTCTACTCATTTTTACCAGTTTATGCTCAAATTTGAAGGGTTATTAACTTGAAGCAGGGCTATCTCTCCTTGCTTAACTACGAGATTCCTCTAATCCTGAACCATGAAGAGTTTAACAAAAAGAATAAGCTTGCACCATTTTTTATCCCTCTTTGCACTTACCATTATTTACACAACAGCAGGGTATAATAAAAAACTGCCCAAATTCAGTGGACGCCCTATAGGGTATCCCTTTCTATGAACTGAAAGAAGTAGTAATCAAGGCGGGTGAACAAAGAGTAGTTGGCACAACGATTTTCCTAAAAATTCCCAAAAATTGCTTATTGCATTTAACCAGTGTTGATATTTTAGTCCCTTAGAGCCCATAGTATTGCCAGGTGTATTGGACCCAACCTATCAGCGACCCATCAATCTCCTGCTGGGGAATCTTACCCCAAAGGATCTGTCATAAAAAAGTACCAGGTGATCAGAAGAGGCCTGCTGATACCCATTGAGTACATTAAGCAAGTCCACTGTAATGGATCTATGGCATATATTGGCTTACCCACTGAACAGTCAATATGTACTTTGCCTACAGTTTAAATCTCTGAGGAACTAACTCCAGCGGAGCTTGACAAGGTCAACACTCTACTCAATAACTATAGCGACATCTTCTCTAACTCCAATACTAACTATGGGAATATGAAGGGTTGAACTCACGCTATTGACTTTGGGGATGCTCGTCCCATCCAATCCAAGCCTTACTGCAAATCAAAATTTAAGGATCTACAGATGCATATGGATCTCAAACATCTGATGAATGCTGGGTTGCTGGTGCCATCCCAAGCCCTTGGTCATCTCTTCTACTACTTATAAAGAAAAAATTGAGTCATCAGGTAGTTATGGACTGTAAGCTTAACAGCCTCACCAAAAAGAACAGCTACCATATCCCTCATATTGACGACGCTCTGGCCCAACTCTATGGGCCCAAGTTCTTTTCTGCCATGGACTTAACTAGTGGGTATTGGCAGATGGAACTTTCTCCGCAGAATCAGGAGAAGTGCGCCCTTATATGTAGCAAGGGCCAATTCAACCCACTTGGTTACCACAGGGATTATGTAATGCGCCAGCCACTTTTCAGCGGGCGATGGATCATATACTTCAGGATCTCAAAAAGAGCTATGTGATTATATATCTTATTGACATCACTTTTTTATACAAGGCCTTCAACAAGCACCTCACACACTTAAAAGAAATGTTTTAACATTTATGGACATCTAACATCAATCGTAAGCCCTCCAAAATTACTTTCTTATGGAAGAAGTTAGATTTCCTCAGGCACGCTATCTTTCAAGATGGGATTCAACCCCTCCAAGTCAAGGTGGAAGAGATATCTAAAATGCCTGCGCCCAAAACCCTTAACAACATACATGTATTTTTGGGCATGATGAGATTTTACATCAATATATCCCCAAGTTCACCCAGCTTAGTGAGCCTTTGTACATCTCTTGTCCAAGAGCTCTTATTTTAACTGTGGTGCTGACAAAAAGCCGCATTTGAGACCCTGAAAAAGTTGCTGCAACAAAATCCAATCTCTGCCACATTGACTATGGCAAACCCTTTATGTTTTTCACGGATGCCTCTGACTAAACTGTTGGCGCCATCTTGGCTCAATTGAATGAGCATGGGATTGATTATCTCGTTTCCTATTTCAGAAAATGCTTTCAAAAGCAGAGCGCAACTACAGCTTCACTGAGAAGGAGTGCATGGCTGTTGTGCTTACTGTAAAATACTACCGCCCATTCCTTTATGGGACTCTCTTCAAAGTAATTACTGACCACGCCTCCATAAAGTGGTTGCAGAATATGAAAAACCCCAAAGGACGGTTGGATTTCTGGGCTTTAAAGCACCAACGCTATGACATGAGGTTAAGCAACAAGCTTGAACCCTCCATATGAATGTTGATGGTTTAACTTGGTTGCCTATCCTTCACTATAACTTTAATGAAGCGGAGAGGTTACATGATCACCTCATGACTCCGGATGCATGGGCTGATGAAGGTGAACCAGTACAGAAGATGATAGCTCAGCACTCATGCAACACTAAGGCGGAGAGTGGGAAGTTATAAAAAGAAAGTAGGGGCTCACTGGTTGCCCTATCTCCGGCCATCAGAATGAGTACCATTGATAATAGAGTCCCACAATATCATGGGCCATGGTGGAGTCCACAAAACCTATAAGTGAATAAAAGCGCAATATTACTGGGAGGGCATCATGGAGACCATAGCTGAAGACCTGGATGGCTGTCTAACCTGCAAAAAAAATCCAGCTTCAAGAACCGTTATTATTATCAACCTATGACGCCCCAACAACCCTTCCACGCTATAAGTTTGGATGTGGTAAGTCCTCTCCCTCTGACTACTGGGGCAATAGTTATATCTTGGTTGGAATTTATCATTATACCAAATGGGTTGAAGCTGTGGCTCTCCCCGCTCAGACTGATAAAGCCACGGCTACCTTCTTGCATTATTATCTTCACGCAGCATGGTTTCCCCCAGGTTCTCCTTTGTGATAATGGAAAAAACTTCACTTCCAGAGTGGTAAAGCACCTTTGCCACCTCAATGGGAATACAAAAACTCTTGTTGGCCCCCTATAACCCATCCATAAATGGTGCCATAGAAAGAGATAATGGAACCCTGGTTTCTATACTCTAAAAATGGCCAGTTTAGAGCCTCTCTACTAAGATTTCTACTTACCCAGCGCGCTCATGGCCTACCGCATTATTACCATCATATCCTTATTATGTCCCCTATCTGTGTATTATATGGGCGAGAACCCGGATTGCCAGCTCTATTAGCCAAAGATATCTTCTCTGACAGGGCTGACCCTGAAAAAGGTATGAAAAAGTTGGCCCAGAACATCATCTAATTATAGTCTGAGGCTATGACTAACTTGGTAAAGACTGTCACTAAAGAAGTTCAAGCTGCTAGTTAGAGCTGGGGCCCACTTCCACACTTCCAAATATCAGACTTGGTACTATATTAGCAGAATTAAAACACTCCTAGGAGCGAAAAGCTTGGGTCTATCTGAAAGGGGCCGTATGTAGCCACATATAAGCAAGGGGATGAATACTCCATCAAATCACTTACTTCTGGAGTTATCATCAACTGGGTCAATGGCCAGTCTTTACTTCTTTATTCATCCCCAAACACTCATGAAGGGGGTAATGTCAGACAATTGCAAGTCCAATGTTGTGAGAAGAGCGTTTTGGATGAACATAACAATAAAATCAGCCATAAGACCCAGGCCAAATCTTGGTTGAACCCCTCAATTGAGGTAGTACCTTTGTTAATACAACTTGGGCAAATATAATGATTTTGGTTAGAAGGGTTACTTCAAACCATTGACGGAATCAAGGGAGCCATTTGGAGTTCTATCCCCGTCCTACAACTAATTTTGTTAAACCTAAACCATGGAGACTGGCCCCATTTATAGGGTTAAAGGGGGTTTTTACAAGGTGCAAATATTTTCCCACCCAATGATTGGGTAAAATATATTAAAGATCTCACCTCATAGTTATATCCTAACTGCTATCACCCTCCATTGAATGCCCCATCAAAGCGAGGTGAGTCTCAAGAGCTCTGATAGTTTTAATCCCCATATTTCTAAATTCAGACATGCATAGCCTAATCCAAACTTTAAGCCTCATCATAGTTAAATAAGCACTGAGATATTGATTGGGTTCACTTTTTGACCTCTTGGATATCACTAATAAAATCTTATAAAACCAAGTTTACTTATTATTTATTACATTCTGATATTTTTTATAAATGGTATAAAACCCCCCTAAAATACTTTATTACCACAGTTGAGTACTACCTCTCCGGAAAATATTGTCAAAATTCAGGTGCAACCAGCATCAGCGAGCATCTAAAAGTCTGATTTTCAAAATTTTCTTTTATTATAAATAAAATGCTTGCTTACAGTTGTTTTACTGTTTCATAGAATATTTTTGCTACAGATGATTGAAATTAATTTTATAGTATAAAGATTGAAATATACCAAAAATAATCTTTATCTACTCAAAGTAAGCCACCATTATTTGATAATTTTATCTATATTAGTTTACTTGTAGGTAGCCACAGCTTTGCCTGTGTTTTTTGATGCAACTGCTAGTTAGCATAAGTAGATTTAAGAGATTAATTAATTTATTCAGCATTGCTTTTTCTCAAAATTTTAAAATCATATCTTATCCTTTTACAGCATGAGACTAAGAGATCAAATTCCATAGTTATTAAAAAGGAGTTGGGTTTTGAAATGTATAGTCAAATTAATGGATAAGTCCATATCTGAGGTATGAAATGCTTTCATAGCATGATGAGCCTGTACATTGTAGATGGTGATTAGCATGTTTAGCATTTTATAATTTCACCAAGTAAATCAATGTTCTAAATAAAAAAAATTTTAATAATCCACTGTAGATGGAAATTAGTAAGTTTAGTATTTAATTGAACCAATCAAATAAGCTAAAAGCATCTAATTCTAACATAAAATACTGTGCTTATCAATTTAATAAATTTATTGACATGTATATATCTTATTGCTGGGGATAAGTTCAAAATCTTATGTATAAAATACTTTTATAGTATGCAAGCCTATAGTATTGTAGATGGTAAAAAGTATATTTAGTATTTGATAATAGTTTAAGCATCTTTCTGCTCAATATCACTTTTGAGCAATTTTACAAAAATGGTTGAATTATCTACAGCCATCTGACCACATCTGTTATTCAATTGATGTCCACAGATCCGCCGCCTGCTGCAACAGTGTGGAGCAGTGGTGATCAACCTCCCAGCATTTCCGCCCAGCAGGGAAATGCATTTGGATGGGCTCAAATAGTCCACCAAAATCAACAGGCCATTTTGTCCCTCCATGGGACTTAGCGCTCCACCTTGCATGCATCCACCTGATTCACCCCATCCTCTTGCCCTCCCCAGATCCACTATTAGATTTTTCCTCCATGTTGACTATGGGCGTTTATTCCCATATGCCAACAAAGCAATAAAAAAACTTGCCATCGCTGCCTTTGTGTCAGCTGGCTTTATCAATTTCCGCTCTTTTAATGGCTATTTTGATGTAGGTTTCCAAACAGAGGAAGATGCTGCAGCGACAGGGTTGACCTCTATAATATATAAAAAATACCCCAGTCCCCAGTCCCCACTACCCAAACTCATTTATGATGACACCATATTGGTAGTGTCATTTGCCGATCTCCCCTCACATCTCCCACCCCAAATTTTGTATGACAAATTGATATCAGGGGCTTTTGGTTTATGGTACTCAATCCAACCTAGTATTTGCCGTTCCTTCTGGTGCAGAGCGCCTTGCTTCCCCTTGAGCCACTGCCACCATCATCCTAAATCACTCTGCAATTTCCCATTAAGTCCCCCACGTGCTCACATTACTGCGTCACCAGAGAATTTCTTTTGGGCTCATGTCAATAATAATTGACAGATCTGCCCTATCTGTTTTGAGCTTGAACAATCTAAAAGGTCATGCCCCATGCTAAATCACCTGTTAATATTTTGGAACCCTTTTCAGTGGAATATGAATGGGGCTTTTAGTTGCCCCCTCCCACCCAACATTCTCACTTGATGGGCCAACGTGGGAAAGCACCCACCAAAACAAACAGCCACACTCACCACCTGGGGCTCAAACTGACCAATAAGAGCCAGGCCTGGACCACAACTTGTGCCCAAGCGCCCACCCATTTGTATCCTAACACCCACCCAAATCCTGCACCCACATTTCTTGTAAACCAAAATCCATGGGACCTATTGGATGAGGTTGACGAATCAGGTAAAATGATCATGAATGAGGATGAGAAATTTGGTGAAAAAGGCTTGGATGAATACAAATGGACTGAATTTTATAATTCTGATTTTGATAAAACCCTCTCCCCAGATGAAAGGCTCCTAAACCCAATGTCATCCCATACCAAAGTGACCACCGGCTTGCATTAACAGCGGTGGCCTCACCCCATAGTCACCACCTCTGCAAAGCAGTGGCTCAATTAGTTAGTCAATTCCATGAAGGGCTAAGCAGAATCAACTTCCCCTTTGATTATCCCAAAATTCACAGGAGGAAATTACTAAATTAGCTAATGAAGCTAATAACACTGTTGTACATGTTGCAGACCTATCAAGATTTAACACAACCTCTTAAAATGCCCAGCAAACGATTGACAGCTTGGCCCAACTCCCAGATTCCTACATCCAAGCGTAACATCATGTTGCAAAGTTAATTGAGGCTATATTCCAAGCTAACCTTGAGGTAAGTAACCGTTATTTCACCCTCCTCAAATTCCACCACGCCAATTCCCCAACATCCCTGCTCTCAGCTTTTTTACGCTTCTACAACAAATATGCATCTGTTACAAAGCCTGCTCCTGATAAAGAGCCACCTGACCATCCTCCCCCTCTGCTATGGTGGGTCAACGGCATTCTACTCTCTACCTGGTTGGGGTTTTTATTTTAATTTGTTTTATTTTGTCTCCCATTTGTTTTGGGCTTTATTGCTTTAATTCGTTAATGTCCATCCCCTAGTCAGCATGCCTCAGTAGAATTATAATTATAAAAGTACTAAACAAATCAAATAACTAAACAGTTAATTAAAATGAAGTGTTGTAGATGGCAATTAGTATGTTTTATATCTAATAATCTAACCAAATACATCAACTTGTTGGAATTCTTTTTCCAATTTGGAGTAACATTTGAGCAATTTTAATAAAAAGTAAAAAAGTCTAAAGATCCTACGCCTACCTCCCCCGTTCACTACCTGATGACCTCAGATTCATCACCAGCTGCTCCCATGTGGTGCAGCGGCGAAACCTAATCCAGCATTTTCCATGCAGCGGGAAAAATGAGCTCAGTCTGGTTCATCCAGCCTTACCAAATCATTGGGTTGGTTTATTCCACCCAAGCATCTCGCCATCCACCTTGCACGTGCCCAGACAGTGCCTCGCAGCCCACTTATTCTCCCCCACTCCCAGCTGCATTTTTTCTTCCAGTCATTTATGAGAAAGTTGTTCCCATATGCTGAGAAAGCCATTATCAACTTAGCCCATGTGGTGATGCTGCAGGCCAGTTTTATAAATTTCTTCCCCTATAAGGGGTATTTTGATCTCAGCTTCACTTGTGAAGCTGATGCCACCACTGCAGCCAATGTACCCCTGGTTTTCTAGGGAACCCCTATCCCCACAATGCGCACCCAGCTCCCCATGGATACCACTTTGGTGGTCCAGTTCGCTGATTTGCCCACGCACCTTCTCCCTGTGGTGCTCCATCAGGAGTTGATGGAAGGTTTAGCCATGTATAGCTCCAATCACATTCTTCGGTTTGTAGTCTCTAATGGGTCCACTCGCCTTGCTGGGCCTTAAGCATTCGCCACAATCAGCCCAGAATTCAATATAATTTTTCTATTGGTTTCCCCACGCCATCATTCCTTCTGCACCCAACTGTCATGAAAATGGCAGAAGAAGTTTAGACTGGCCTGCCAATCGGGATGTGTAAGCACCTAAAAAAACAAGCCAGAATGCTAGAGGCATTGTCGCACATATGACGTTATATGGAGCTGGGCATTGGAAAATAACAAAACAGTTGGTGCAAGGCAATAGTTAACAACAATCCAAGAATAAATTAAATAAAGACCGCTCCAGACACTGGGGGTTTTGCCACAGGGGTGTTCCTACAGGTATGGTTTCTACAAGGTCACCAGTAGATAAGTTGTTTCTACTGGGGAGACAAGAGGGCGGATCCTTTCTTGAAGATGGTGGATGTAGGCCCACATGATTCCAGTATATTACTGGCGAAAGTTTGCAAAGACAGGGTTGATTTGCCAGAAGTATCTAGCTCGCTGAATCCAGTTTATGACAGTGGGGGCCATAGTGACCATTAGTACTGGTAGAGCCCATATGGTATAAGGGCCGATGGGCCACCAGAGAAATGCCATCATGAATGCGGCCAGAAGAATATTAAGAAGAACAAAATTGATAGTTTTTTGAGGCAAATTTTAATGTAAGGAAAGGAAAGAAAATTGACCAACAATTTTCTCAGTGCGGTGCAACTGATTAAATAGTGGTCAATTGATGCAGGGACAATCCAGGATCAAGACCCTCAATTTTGACCTAACTGGTGAATTATTCAGGAATGGAGCAGATAAGTTCACTGGGAACTGACATTGATGAATTCAGCAGCAGGCTGTAAGTCCCAGGGAACATCCTCTGGGTGTCAATAGGGCTATTTTCCTGTTTCTGAGTAAGAAGGCACCACAGAGGATGACAGTACCCATCATTACTCAGGGAGATCTCGCTCACGTGGTAGATGAGCGCTGGGTAACAGCCCTCCCACTTGGATACCACTCCCAGTACTCACACTCTCCTCAGCAGAACTGCTATGAGGAATCAGTGAAATCTACACCAAGATCGCCAAAATGAAATTGATCATAACCAATTTGAGTGGCAATCAGCTTGATGCTCAGATTTCAAATGGTCAAAAAGGTATGAAGACCATTATATTGGCTGGAATGCCCGACAATTTTCAATTCAGTTAACATGACAATCGGAAAAATCTCACCCCTCCCAAATTTGTTGGGGATCACCCCCAATGGGCAGGTAACAGCATCGGACACCATCGACGAGGTTTCAAAGCTTCCTGATGGCAAATTGGGAGTTGCGCCTGATTCAATGCCACTGACCAAATGAATGGCCCAGTGACCAAGCATGGGCGGGTTGGGTGTCCCAAACCCGTTCCCAACCATATGGGCTCACCCCTATGTGGGGTGACCTCGGGGGATTCCCACCACTTGCCAGGCTAAACGCCATCACGCCAACCATCAGAAACGTAGCTGAACCTCAGTTTGGACGTTTGAGGCCAAACCAACAGTGACTCGGCCCACCACCAAATTCTTTGATGTCAGTTCCCAGGAAACTAACCTACCCATTCCCAAATAATTCGCCAGTTAGGTTTAACTTGCGGGACCTGATCCTGGCTTGTTTCTCCCCCAAATTGACTACTATTTAATCAGTTGCATCGCACTGAGAAAATTGTTGGTTGATTTTTCTTCCTTAAATTTTTCATTAAAAACCTTCCCCAAAAGTTAGTTTAATAAGTTGAGAATTAAGCTGCCTTTTCTGCCGACACTCTCATACCCCTCAGGTTTAACAGCCGTGGTTGTCTGGTATTTTATTTTATGCCTGTACGAAATTCTGGATCACTGGCAGATATTGGTGGAACTCCTTTCTAGTTCCATATTCGTTGTATCAACAGCAGTGCCTAGGGCATTCTGGTTTACCGTTCAGGTGCTCTGGCATCTGGGCTGGCAAGCCAGTCTAATTTTTACTTTCTGTTCGCCTGACACAGGCCGAGTCGCTGTTGGTTTAACCATAAATGCATGAACCGAGGCTCAGCTGCATTTATAATACTTGGCATGACAGCGTTTAGCCTGATGAGCAGTGGGAATCCCCCAGGGCCACCCCACATAGGGGTGGTCCCGATTGGTTGGGAACAAGTTTGGGATGCCAACCCGCCCATGCCTGGTTGCTGGGCCATTTGTTTGGTCAAAAGCGTTGCATTGCCCGCAACACCCAATTTTCCAGAAGGGAGCTTTGAACCCTTATTAATGGTGTCTGATGCTACTACCTGCACGTTGGGGATCATCCCTGACAATTTTGGGAGGGGGTTAATTTTTACAATCATGGTATTGGCCAAATTAAAACTGTCAGTGATTATGGCCCATGAATCAGTCTTCGTCCCTTTTTGACTATATGGGATCCAATCATCAGGCTTGTTCCCACCTGATTTCAGACTGATTGATTTCATTTCAGTAATCTTAATGAAAATTTCCCTTATTAGATGCACTAGTTCTGCTGAGGTGAGTGTGGGAACCAAGGGAGGGATCTAAAGCGGGAGGGCTGTTACCCAGCGCTCATCTACCATGTGGGTAAGGTTGCCCTGGGTAATGAGGGGTACAGCTGCCCTCTTTGATACTTTCTTACTTGGGAATGGTAAAAGAGCCCAATCAACGCACAAGGGACATTCCCTTGGACATACATTACCCTTTTCTTTTTCCAAAGGGAGGGCACCACTGCCAGGAAACTGCTTGAGGGCCACATTATTGTGCGCCTTAGGTAAGTTGATCGCCATTACAGTCGCGACTTTTTTGGGGGAGCTTCAGGGTGGGATTTGAGGAATGCTTTGACCAGTTCCATACAGTTGGCGCAATCTCGAGCCTTGACCCAACTGTTCTCATAAGCCAGATACCCTTTCCAAGCCATGAGATATTGAATGGACTGACAGGACTTATGGGATGCCAGGATATTCTCCACCTCAGCCTCTTCCACACTTTAGATGATGATCAGCTCGGGTTCTGTGGGAACTGTGCCCTTAAAGGGCAACAACTGGGAGACGTGAAAGATGGGATGCTGTTTTCAATGCGCTGGAAGCTTCAACCAGAACGCACCATTGCCCAAGACTTCCTCCACAAAATGGGGGCCCAATCACTTACTTGCGAACTTATGATAGGGGACTTGCATTTGTAAATGTTGGGTATTGGGCATAACATAGGAACCCACCGTTATGTAATGACCTGGAAGGCGCTTACAATACGCAAACTGCTTGTAGTCATCAATTGCTTTGGTGAGGTGTTATCTCACCATGGATTGAGTTGACCTGATATGTTCAGCGTGATCTGCATCAGCTTGGACCTCGGGCTGCAAGCAGGGTCCAACTGAAAAGGAAGGAAAATAACCCAACGTCACTTCATAGGGAGAAAATCCCGTGGAAGCGTGAGTCCCATTGTTATAAGTGAATTGAGCAAGGGGAAGGTTGTTAGCCCAGGTGTCCTGTGCGGCTGCAGCATAGCAACGCAGGTACTGTTCAAGGACTTGGTTAAATCGCTCAGTCTGTTCGTCAGACTGGGGATGATACGCTGTGGAGTGACAGGGGAGATTTTTAGGATAGATAATACTTTGCTACAAAACCGCGCCATGAACTGTGAACCACAGTCACTGATGATCTCCTGCAGGAGACCAAACATTGAGAACACATGGCATACAAAGAGGAGAGCGGTTTCCTCTGATGTTTTAATGGAAGTACAAGGAATAAAAAGGGAAAATTTAGTGAAGCGATCCACCACCATCACCGCTGTGAACCCGTTAGAGCAGGGGAGTTTGGGGATAAAATCCACGGACACTGATGTCCAGGGATCCTCCACCTGCTGTAAGGGGTGTAAGAGCCCATTTCTACCAGAGCGATCTGACTTGGCCCAAGCACAAGTAACACAAATGGCGATCCAGGCCAGAACCTCCTTTGTTGAACCCGCCCAATTGTAGGTCTGCTTGATCAAGTC
Organism: Massospora cicadina; assembly: GCA_022478985.1. NCBI lineage: Eukaryota > Fungi > Entomophthoromycota > Entomophthoromycetes > Entomophthorales > Entomophthoraceae > Massospora > Massospora cicadina. The sequence continues at coordinate 41,687 of JAKSZP010010729.1, read as the reverse complement.
AATACATTTCTTATTTCTGGTATGGCCGACTGTGGGGGATTGTGATGTGTGCGAAATATCTCTGTTCTGAAGGAAGGAGGGACCCAAATTCGTGACAGAAAATAAATGATACCCTCCTCCAAGGAGTATAGAGAGTGTTTATGGTTTGATGGGACAACTGCTCAACCAACTCCACACCCTCAAGTCAGGCCATTTGATTGGCTAAGACATGAGCAACTAATGGGGAATTGGGAGCCAGAACAATGGAAGCGATGACAGGGGGGACAATTGACAGAATTTGGGTGGCCAGGATCACGGTAACAAGGTTCACTTCCTCCAGGTCCAAGGAACAGTGGGCAGGGCTGCAGCTGAGGAAATTGGGAAGCATGTTAAGCGCACCTTTCATGAATTTGCATCTGAAATTAAAACTCCACAAGTCCTGATAGGTTTATCTTGCTGGTGTGCCAATTTTTGGGGTTTGCAAAAATACAAGAGAGCCTGGTGATCTGTGCAGACCGTTATCTCATGTTGAGCACCCTGTAACAGATACCTTCATTGAGTTGATGCCCATGCTACAGCTGCCAACTTTTTGTTGTATATGGCCCAAGACTGCTCAGTAGAGGTAAACTTCCAGGAAAAGTAGGCGACTTGGTTTTCCAAGCCATCATGCTCTTGGAGCAACGCTGCCCCCACCGCTACTGAGGAGGCGTCGCATGCAACGATATATGGCTTGGCGGGATCCACGTGTTTCAAAATGGGAGGGGATAAAAACACCTCTTAGATTGATTCAAATGCTTGTTGGCATTTGGGTGTCCAGAAAAATGGTACGTTCTTCCCTGTAAGGGGGTGGAGCGGGGCAGCAAGCTGGGAAAGTTCTGGGAAAATTTTTTTAAGAAAATAATGGTACCCAAGAAACTCCATAATTTTTTTGGGTTGTCAGGGTTGGCCATTCTCGGATAGTGTCCAACTTATTGGGAGGAATTGCGTAGCCATCTTTGAGGGTGAGGTTCCCAAGAAAGGTATTTTACTCCTTATAGAACTAACATCTGGAAGGATTAATGAACAACCCTGTCTTATGCAAGGCGGCCACGACTGCTTCCAAGTCAATGGCGTGTTGTTCAAGAGTCATGGAGTGAAACAGAATGTCATTTATATGCGACTGTGCAAGTAAACTGGAGGTCACCCAGTACATTGTCAATCATACGTTGAAACATAGTGGGAGCATTCTTCAGCCCAAAGGGCATTACGCAGAATTGGAAAATGCCTCTCTTCATCCAGATCACTGTTAACCATTCTTGCCCTTTCATTATCCAAATCTGGTTAAAAGAATTAACAAGATCCAGCTTGGAGAACACACAAGATTTGGCAATTGCTTGGCTTATTGTATGCTCTAATGGCAGGGGGTAAGGATCTGAAACCGTTATTTTGTTTAGATGACCATAATCCATGCAGGGATGGAGGGAACCATCCACTTTTTTTAGTGAAGATGATGGGGGACGCGACTGGCGAGGTCTCCTTAAAAAACTACCCTTTTTTTATCATATCATCCAACCAAGTGTTGAGCGCAATCTCCTCCTCCGCTGTATGGGGATACAATGGACATTTGATATTCACCAACTCCACTGTCGTACAAAATCCACAGTTGAATCTAGTGCGGGATGCAGGCAGTCCGCCTTTACAGAATTGATGATGCTTTGATAGCGCATTAAGCTTTCAGGAAAATTGGCTGGTATGACAACTGGAGAGATTAGGGAAGTAATATAACTGCGACCATGAGTTTTCTTAAGAGCGTTGATCAGAGGAAATTCACCCTCCAGTTGATCATTAATGAATGACAACATGTTAGACTCCAGGTGAATCTTGACATGTTGTCAGCGCCACCATCCCACTCCTAGGATCACCGGAAACACCAAGTTTGGCATAGCAGAAAAATGATCGCAGAAGCTAAACTGGTGTACCAAAAAAGGTACTGGCCAACGGACAACATATGAGGTCTGGGAGGCAGATAAAGCCACCATCACCAATGGACCCGCGTCCATGTCCAGTTCTAATTGTTGGGATAACTCAATGCTCATGAAATTACCCGTGGCTCTAATTTCCATCAGGGCTTTAAAGGAGACATGGTGGGGTATGATACTAATCTTCGTAGGCAATAATAAATAAGCGAAGTTTTGTTTATTGGAAGATTTGGCTGTTTCTGTTGTGACTGAAGAAATAACTGGAAAATTGGGGGAGGGTCAGGGGCTTTTCTTGGGGCAAAGATGGGAAGAATAAGGGCGGAAGAGCCGACTTCCTCCATCTGGGCTTTTACAGATTCATTTATAGGTATATCAGAATTGGCCAACTCAGACACAGGAGTAGCGATGGGATTGGCAGATGGAATCATCACTGGTTCGAGGGTAGACACTCCATCTGCATCGTCGTTGGGTAATCCTATCATAAATTTCCCTTTTGATAGTGGGAAGCATGTCAGGGGGAGGCAAAAATAGTAGTCATGGCGGCACATATTTGATCTACTGTTCCTTGTGAGGTGGACCAAACCTCATGATGAGCAGAAACTTAATCCAAGCCTGATTTAAAGATTGCCTGAAGCATAACAAAAAAGAGAGGTCCAGTGTGGGAGCCAAATCACAGAAGGTAGAGATCAAAGAAGCAAAGCTGAGGCTTCAGCCATAGTATAGAGCAATCTTAATAAGTGGTCTGAGCGTGACACCAGGGGTTTCAAGGCAGCTGATACAACAGCAATCAGCGAAGTGGGATCTTCCGCTTGTGAGGAAGAGCGCAGAGGGCCTCTAACCCACCACTAGGCGTCCCCTTCCACAGCGTCCAATAAAGCGACCTCTTGTTGGGCATGAGATAATGCAGAGGCGTTATTAAGTGCAGTTGCCAAACGCATTTGCACCTCAGTGAGGGCGTCAAGAACTTGATTAAATGCCTCATGGGAAGGAACACGTGAACCTTCCTCTGGGCTAATAGAGGGGAAGGGAGTAGCAATCCACCAGCTCAGCCGGTCTGAAGAAAGTTCTCTAAGGTAGAGTGGATACTATTTCTGAAATTGGCAAGTGACCAAACAAACAACAAAAAGCGGACTACTGATTGCACGTTCATTTTGTAGAGGGTAACCACTGTAACGCCCACCTTTAAGAGCAGGGTGGAAGTGACTGGAAACAATGGTTGGTCAATTTTGTCATGAAAACGGCAGAAGAAGTTTAGACCAGCCTGAAAATCAGGATGTGTAAGCACACAAAAAGCAAGCCAGAATGCCAGAGGCATTGCTGCACGTACGACGTTATATGGAGCTGAGCATTGGAGAAATGATAAATCGTTGGTGCAATGCAATAGTTAACAACAATTTGAGAATGAACCAAATAAAGACCGCCCCAGACACTGGGGATCTTGCCACAGGGTGTGGCCCTACAGGTATGGTTTATACAAGGTCACCAGTAGATGGGGTTGTTTCCACTGGGAAGACAAGGGGAGGATCCTTGCTTGAAGATGGTGGATTTAGGGCCACATGATTCCAGTATATTGCTGGCGAAAGTTCGCAATGTCAGGGTCGAATTGCCAGAAGTATCTAGCTCGCTGAATCCAGTTTACAACGGTGGGGACCATAGTGACCATTAGTACTGGTAGAGCCCATCTGGTATAAGGGCCGATGGGCCACCAGAGAAATGCCATCATGAATGCGGCCAGAAGAATACCAAGATGAACAAAATTGATAGTTTTTTGAGGCAAATTTTATTGTAAGGAAAGGAAAGAAAATTGACCAACAATTTTCTCAGTGCGGTGCAACTGATTAAATAGTGGTCAATTGATGTGGGGACAATCCAGGATCAAGACCCTCAATTTCAACCTAACTGGCGAATTATTTGGGAATGGGGGCAGATAAGTTCACTGGGAACTGACATCAAAGAATTTGTTGCAGGCTGAGTTGCTGTCAGTTTGACCTTGAAGTCCCAAACTGAGGCTCAGCTGCATTTCCAATGGTTGGTGCAAAGACGTTTAGCCTGATGAGCAGCGGGAATCCCCCATGGCCAACCCACATTGGGGAAGGCCCAATTGGTTGTGAACAGGTTTGGGATGCCCAACCTGCCCATTCCCGGTCACTGGGATGTTCGTTCAGTCAAAAGTGTTGCATCAGCTGCAACGCCCAATTTTCTGGAAGGGACTTTCAACCCTCGTTGATGGTGTCCAATGCTACTACCTGCACATCGGGGATCATCCTCAACGATTTTGGGAGGGATTTAATTTTACAATCATGGCTTTGGCGAATAAAAACCGTTGGTGATTCTGGCTGATGAATAAGTCTTTGTCCCTTTTTGACTATATGGGATCCAATCATCAGGCTTGTTCCCACTTGATTTTGGACCAATCAATTTCATTTTGGCAATCTTAATGCAAATTTCCCTGATTAGATGCACTAGTTCTGCTGAGGTGAGTGTGGGCACCGGGGAGGGATCTGATGTGGGAGGGCTGTTACCTAGTGCTCGTCTACCACGTGGGTGAGGTCGCCCTGGGTAACAAGGAGTACAGCCGCCCTCTTTGATACTTTCTTACTCAGGAATGGAAAAGAGCCCAATCAATGCACAGGGGACATTCCCTGGGACTTACACCAACCACCCATTATGGTAACACATCAAAGGGCGTGTGGATCATATGTCCATCCTGCTTTGAGTTGGATCACTAAAACCATAAATGCCCCTCTTTTGATGCCTCCACCAGACCTTCATTATCATATGGCCCCAATTTGCCACACACCCCATTGCTGTAAGTCCTGGGGACCAGCCCTTACAACTGGATAGGGATCAGCACCCCTTCCAGATGGAAAGGGGCACAAGGCTCCAGTGGACCCTCTGTCATAGCTGAATGACCTAGCCCATGTGATAGATGAGCGCTGTGTGACAGCTTTCCCACCCAAAGATATCCCACTCCCACCTCTTCCCCTCTTCAATCCTGGTAAGTTGATAGAAGGGGTCTTCAGGGAGATTGCACACATCAGGAGGCATAGTGAGGCCCCTGGGACCACCCACTCCCCAGGCAAGCCATGGCCAAAAATTGGGAAAATGGCAATTCCTAACATTGGAGCCAAGCTGGCAATTTATGGATTGGGGGAGCTGGTTCATAACCGTCTGCTTCAGAAGCAAGATTAGAACACAGCTTGGATCGCAAAGCTGGTCCTGAACAACTTGGATCATCTGCCCCAATGCTCCAAAATGGATCCAGGGAGTTTGGATTGTATGAGTAGCCCAATCGAGGGATTAGCTCAAATCACAAATAATCCGATCCATGGACCCCTGCCTCCTGGGATGAATCTAGACCACCCAAGCCATGCAAACAGGATGACTCGAGTCACCAGGGCCTAGATTGGTAGTATCAACTTGGTTTGGCCCAAGAATTTGGGAAAATTTGCAAAAATTTTCTAGGCTTTTACCAGAAGTGGGAGCAGCCTTCTACCCCCTCCAAGCCAGCCAACCAAATCCCTTCCCCAACCCCTGAATGACCAATACCTCAATACCTTTCCATTCATATAGTCCAGTTCAAAAGGCAACTGCCCCTGCCAAGGGTAGTTGTTAGTTCATTCTCTCTTTCCTTCCATTGAATAAACCAATCGATTTCCCTTCCTAGTTTGCTGCGGCCTCCATCTACCTCTTAAAAAGTTCTAAAAATTCTTCCAATCAATCTGACAAAATGCGCCGTCACCTAAATCCTCCTGCCAATGCTTGCCATCTGGATTATCCAGTTGCTCAATCCCACCATGCAGCAGCAGATCATAAATGTGATTTTCTAAATTGCCCTGATGACAAACCTGCTGCTTCATTCATTTTTACACGTCCGTTTAATGGATACCCTTCTGACTATTCAGTCACCAAGTCCTCCAAAACTGCTCCCCATCTAGAGTGGCACCCGGGCACCCCTCTCCCGCTGCTTGTGGAATCACCTTCCATAGTCACCTCAGCTGCCGCTGGTTCAGCTGACCAGTGGAGCCTAGAGCACCCCCTCCAGGGGAAGCTCAGTCCCAACCCTCTAATGGGGTTTGCCATACCTCTGCACACATTTACAATCATGTGGTGGCCTCTGTGCCATCCCTTGCTGGCACACAAGACCCCTTATTAAAATCTGAAGGCCAGCAACTGTGAACCCTGGAGGAGTCATCATCCTCCCTGCCTCTCCCGCCCTTGGGTGTTGCCCCTGCAAGACTCGCGGTTGCCCCCATTGCAACCATCTGGTTTGCCTTGGGGGCCTTCGGTATGTTAAAGAACTTTTGCTATCCTCACATCTCTCATAGAATCCCACTTCTATTAGTTACTCAGACCGCTATGCCTTTGGCATTCTGGGGCCTCCACTGGGTGCTCGCGCACCTCAACTGGGAGCCCAGTCTAGTTCTTCTTAGCTGAATCTGTGAAAACTGCCTTTTTTTAATATGAGTACAATCCTTTCCCCCTCCCTTAAAGCCTGCTGCTGATGCAGTGCTCACAATTGCCAAAAAGCCTCATCCTCAGTCCAGTTCCACCCATGCTTCAACCAATCAGGAATTGTCTTGGACAACAGTTCACCCCACATTATCCTTCAATTGACAGCCACAGCCCATCAATTCACTAACCCCAATTTCCAGTATATTTGAACCCATGGATCTTATTGGATGAAATCAATGAAATAAGTAGTGTAATTGAAGGTTCAGAATCCCAAATAAAAGAATTAATCCAGGTACAGCACCCCATTCATTTCCCACAGAGTTTTTATGCCCCCTGGGCGGACGCCCTTGTGTTCTGCTCTGACCATCAGTTCACTGTTGCAGCAGCTGATCACCTAGATATTTGTGACATCTGGAGATGAATGATGCGTCAATGGTGATGCTTGCCAAGGATCTCCATCCTCCCATTATTATTCCAACCCTATCCCCATAGGGCAAACGTGATATCCTAAACCGCCACAAAAAAGAAACTGCCACTATCCAGAAAGTTTTTATTGCTTTGCAGGCCAAGCTGAAATTCACCCGCGCCATCATTTCTTTATCATCCCAACTTCCTTACATTCGCCTTCATGTGGAGAACTGCTTTTCCCAGTACCTAAACACAAGCTTTCTGCAAATAAATTCCACAACCATTTGATCATCAGCCAACTCATCCCCATGTCGCTGATCACCCCACACCTCACTGCTCTCAACCTTGAACCACACTCTTGCCTTTGAGGAGGACTCCAATGCCAAGGATGAGCCCACTAATCCTCCTTACCCTTCCACCATGGTGTGTTGAGAAGCTTGTCAATGTCCCACCTGGTTGGTTTTATTCTCGTTCATTTGTGTTTCACCTGTTTGTTTTGGGCAATCAAATTATTTTGTTTGGGTAGGTCTATACATTTGGTTTTTAGCTCTTTGAGCTTTAGTAATGTCCATCCCCTAGTTGGAATACCTTGAACAAATTTGTTTAAATCAACTGGTTGGATTGAGGGCAAGTGGTATGCTTGCTAGTGTCTTTTATCCACTAATTTCAGTAATATTATTTCAGAAAAAATATTCTCTCAACTGCAGAGATAAACTTTAAGGGGATTTTTGTAATACTAGTATAAAATTAATAAACTGTTGATTAGATAAAAAAGGTTGGATTTTTATAGTTTTTTTATCAATGGGAGGTCAAGAAGAAAAACCCCACTCTCTCATTGCTTGATATTTAAAGAAGTTTGAGGCTCAAAGTGAGGGGGCTGAGAAATTCGTTATAAGTGTGGAGCTACTTAAAATTGGAAATACTAAATTTTGACCTATTGTATCTCTTGATATTCACCTCGCTTTAGTATGAGGGCAGATGGTGGGTTGATAGCAGGAAAGATGAACCTGTGGGGAAAAGATCAATATATATTAACCAATCAGATGGCAGGACCTCAGAATGACTTTTTTGGTTCCGCTGCAGGGTCAGTACAACACAACTACCAATAATAGTGCATTTTGGCTGAGGAGAGTGAACAAAAGGACTTCCCCAATTTAAAGAATCCATTGAGAATTGGTCAGATTTTAGGCTAATATTATCCATATTTACCTTTAAAACACTTTTTCTCACAGTATAAAATTTTTAATTGTCCAACACAACTAACTAAAAATAAATTAATTTAACTTAATATAAAATAAGTTAAATTAAATTATTGTAGATTGTGATTAGTATGTTTAATGTTTGATGATCAAACTTTAAATTAACTAACTAAATAATTTAAATGGAGTATTGTAGATGCTAATTAATATGTTTAGTATGTATAATAACCAAATCAATTAAATAAACTAGATAAACAGATTAAATTAAATTTTTAGATGGCAATTAGTAAGTTTAGAATGAAAATATTAAACCAAGTAAATCAAACAAATAGAAGGGTTAGCCTGGCAGGGTGATTCCTGCTTCTGCATAGTGCAGGTTTTGTTTAATAAGTTTAAAACCTATACTGGTTGAAAAATCTTTGTGTGGTATATTTGTCCCAAGGTCAACTTACCTCAAGTACTTTCAAACTAAAAAATAGCTAGAATAAGTTTAAGTATTGTTGATGGCTATCATTGAATTTAGTATAAGATTGGATCAATCAAATTTGGCTAAATAAATAAAATTAAGCATTCTATATAAGCCATTTTTAAACTTATAATATAATTGGGTCAATTTAATCACAGTAATAACTATCAATGTTTCAGAAATCATTTGTCCTATTGAACAAAACAAATAATATTAACAGCTCATCCAAGATGATATATCAATTCTAATTATATCCATGTATACCATTTTTATAATTTATTTTACTATTTGTATTTCTAAGAGCAAAAAATAAAGAAAAATTACATGTGCTGATTATCCTTTCTCATAATTTCTTATAATAAGTTTGTTTAATTTTGGTCCATTTGTTTAGGAGAAATTATAAAGCAAATATACTTATATATATAATAATTTATTTTTAAGATTAATTCCTAATCACTTTCATCCAATTGCTGACTAATTTCTAATTTTATTTTATTTAAGGTGGGCTGACCTTAGGACAAATATGCCACAACAATAGGAAGGATAGGGAGTAGGGAGCAAAAATATAGGGGTGGAGGACAAAACCCACTTACTGGGGTAAACCCTTCTTGCACATGTTCTGATAGGGCTAGGATTACATGATCTAACTTCAATAATTCATTTGGTCAGAATGAGGCATGGTGTACAAATCCACATGTATTGCTAAACTGTTGGCACAGAAATCCAATTTCTGCCACGATGGGATTTGAACCTGCATCATGAAGGGTGATAGTGGGACGCCCATTCCAACTATGACAGCACCCCCTAACTAATTCAAAGTTAATTCAAATTAATTTTGATTTATCTATATCATCTATATGGTTGCTGTTGCTCACAGTTTCAATATAATCAAATCCAACTAAGCAATTAAGTAATCTAACTATCTCAGTTATCTTCTTTTTAAATGATTATGATGATAAGACACATTGATGATATAACAGCATTACAATAAATTAGATATTACAGAAAATTTTGAAAGATACCCAGCTAAGACATATACATGCTCTTTAGCTTTTACCATAAGGTAAAAGTTATATATTTTTTATCTAATATCCTTAGTTTTTATCATGTTGATAGCCCATTTTGCCCAGCATTTTTTGTGGGTATAATTTAACAGATTATTTAGTTTATAAAAGGTAAGCTGACCATTGACATATTGTTTTATCTGTATTAATTTATATAAAATTGGTAGATGAGGATCAATAAATTTAGGAGCAATCATATATGTCAAATCATTAAAAAAACTATTTAATGTTTAAAACAAAAAAAACCTATTGAATTAAACTAGTATCACCCACTACTGTTGCAATTTAGGGTTTGGTTTGCTTGCTGATGTGTTTTCACACTGAATTACAACAAATATTTTTCAGGGAAGTTAGTTTCTATTATGGAATAATTAATAGGGGGTTATTGACCACTTTATAATTAAAAACAGTAAAACTTCAACCATGATAAATGATTGTTTTTATAGGTTATTATTAGTTTGAAATCAGGGGATTAAAAAGCAAACCCTATTATAACCTTGAGGCTTAGTATTCAAATTTTATTGAAGCTTAAAATGAGTCAGATAAAAAATTTTGGGTTAAGCTTAGCACATCCAAATCTATTAATATGAGCTTTCAACCTATCAAAGCTTGTCAAAATCTTGGTTTTATCTAAGGCTTTCTAGTGCTAATGGCACAGTGTTTAGAAATATTTAAAAAGCAGGAGTGGTGAAATTTGTAACTTCTGTTAAATAAAATAGGAGATTTTTTAGTAACCACTTATATAAAACTAGGAAAGTTTAAACTATGAAAATTAAGAGGATTTTTGTTATTCTATTAGTGGCAGGAAAAGGGTAAAAAGAGAAATCTATTATAATCTACTGCTTAGTATTTAAATTATCTTGAAACTTGGATAGAGATAGGCATAAATTGATAATAGCTTTAAGGCTATTTAATAATATGGGTTGTTGACCTATCAGAGCTTTCAAACTCACCTCGCTTTGCTGAAATGGCTGATGGAGGGTCATTTGTAGGCAAGGTGAACCCATGGGTAATGATTTGATATTTTAGCCAATTACCATGAGCAAAAATAGTTGCACCTTGGGGACCCCCGCCAAGCCTATAAAAGAGGGTGGTCCCCGCTTAGGTGATTGAAATGAACTAGAAGTGGGCTGAGCAACCTCCAATGAACTCCCTTGAACTCGGCGCATAGTGGGTGAAATTTGCTTACCCAAACTTATGCTATTTGGACGAGTATTATTAGTAAATGTATTGCCCCAATTCAAAGGGTTCCACCAAGAATTGTCCAGGGTCTTTTGGCCAATTTTGTCCTTAATTTCGTCCTTTATTTGAACTGGAAAACTCTTTTTACATAGTTGGACTTGTAATTGTCTGACATTACCCCCTTCAAGAGTGTTAGGGGAAGAGTAAAGGCTCAAGAACCAACCATAGACGCGTTTAACAGTGACTCTGGTAGCCAGAGATTTATAGAGTACTCATCCCCTCACTTATAAGTGACACAAAAGGGCCTTCCCAGCTAGACCTGAGATTTTGCTCCTGTGAGTGATACATTTATGGTAGTATAGCACCAAGTCTGACACTTGTAAGGTAGGCTAGGGGATGGAGCTTGTTAGCTGCTTGACCCGCTTTGATGACTGTCTTTGCCAAGTTAGCATTGCTTCTGATTGCAATTGGATGATGTGCTGGGCTAACTTCTTCATAACTTGCTCAAGATCAGTCTTATTGAAGAAGATATCTTTGGCTAGTAATACTGGCACCCCGGGTTCTCACCCATAGAATACTTAGAATGGTGACGTTTTAAAGATCCAGTGATAGATGATACAGTAATCCATTAGAGCACTGGGTAAGTAAAGATCCCAGTGAAGAGGGTCGGAAGTGGCTTTTTTTATAAAATAAGACTTGGGTTCCATTATCTTTTTCTATGGCACCATTTGTGTATGAGTTATAGGGGGCCAACAATAGTTTTTGTATTCCCATGGAGGTGGCAAGGTGCTTTAACACTCTGGAAGTGAAGTTTTTTCCATTGTCACAGAGCAGGACCTGAGGACAACCATGACGAGAAGATATATTGATGAAGGAACGTGGCCCTGGCTTTATCAGTCTGAGTGGGGAGAGCCACAGCTTCAACCCATTTGGTGAAATAATCAATTCCAACCAAGATATAACGATTGCCCCAGTAGTCGGAGGGAGAGGACTTACCACATCCAAACTTATAGCGTGGAAGGGTTGTTGGGGCGTCATAGGTTGATACTAATAACGGTTCTTGAAGCTGGATTGTTTTTGCAGGTTAGACAGCCATCCAGGACTTCAGCTATGGTCTCCATGATGCCCTCCTAGTAATATTGTTTTTTATCCACTTATAGGTTTTGTGGACTCCACCATGGCCCATGATATTGTGGGACTCTAGTATCAATGGTACTCATTATGATGGCCGGAGATAGGGCAACCAGTGAACCCCTATAATCTTTTTATAACTTCCCACTCTCCGCCTTAGTGTTGCATGAGTGCCGAGCTAATGTTTCCTGACATGTTCATCCTTGTCTTCCCAGGCGTTGGGGGTCATAAGGAGGTTGTGCAGCCTCTCAGCTTCACTATTGTTTTGGTGAAGGATAGGCAACCAAGTTAAACCATCAACATTCATATAGAGGGTTCAAGCTTGTTGCTTAACCTCATATCATAGCGTTGGTGCTTTAAAGCCCAGCGAGCCAAACGCCCTGTGGGATCCTTCATCTTTTGTAACCACTTCAGGGAGGCGTGGTCAGAGACTACAGTGAAGAAAGTTCCATATAAGAAAGGGCGGTAATATTTTACATCCAGCTGGACTGCGAGGCAATCCTTCCAAGTGACATTGTAATTACGTTCATCCTTAGATAATGTCTCGCTGAAAAAGGAGACGTGGTGATCAACGCCATTAGCATCCAGTTGGGCTAGAATGGCCCCAACCGCGTAGTTTAAGGCATCAAAAAGCAATTAGAAAGGTTTACCATAATCAGGGTGCACAGGATTGGAAGCTTTTGCAACAACTGCTTTAGTGTCTCAAAGTCAGCCTGTTGTTCAGCTCCTCAATGAAAAGGGAAATTCTTAGCCAATAGCTGTCAAGAGGTTCACTTAGTTGGGTGAACTTGGGGATAAATTGATGTTGATACACCATCATACCCAAGAATGCCTGGATATTGGGCAGGGTTTTGGGAGCAAGCATTTTGGATATGAACTCAACCTTGTCTTGGAGGGGTTGAATTCCTTCCTGTTAATTGGCGCGTCCAAGATCATCTGATTTCAACTAGAAAAATGTGCACTTTAGAGGCTTTTCTTGATATTGGCCTCACGTAGGCGCTGAAACACTGCCTTCAGATGAGCATGATGTTTGTTAGGGTTTTTGAGAACAACATAATGTCATCGAAATAAACAATGAAGAAAATTAACTTCAGGTCCTGAAAGATGTGGTCATAGATAGATGAAATGTTGTGGGTGCGTTTCATAAACCTTGAGGTTGTTGGGTAGGTTGGAAGAGACCCTCACTGCAAATAAGAGCGCATTTTTCCTAACTTTGGGGGAGAGGTCCATTTGCCAATAACCACTAGCCAGGTCCATGGCTGAAAAAAGTTAGAGCTAGATAGTTGAGCTATGGCGTCGTCAATTTGGGTGATAGGATAACTATCCTTCTTGGTGAGGTTGTTCAGTTTACGGTAGTCCAGACTACCCAATGACCTCTCTTTTTCTTTTTATTGGTAGAAGCAGGGAAGACTAAGGTCTTTGGGACGTCACCAGCAACCCAGCGTCCAACATATGTTTCATCTCTATCTGCATCTGTACCTCCTCAATTTTTGAATTGCATCAGTGTTCTCATCAGATGGGATGAGCATCCTTAACATCAATAGTGTGATTCCAACCCTTCATGTGCCCATAGTCAGTATCAGAGGTAAAGATGTCGCTATAGGACTCCAATAACTTATGAACTTTATCAAGCTCTGCAGGGGTTAGATTATCAGATATTTAAACAGTTGGAAAATACATAATAATTGATCAACAGGTAAGCCCATATCCACCATAGATCCAATACAGTGGGCTTGATCGATGTCCCTAAAGGGTATCAGCAGGCCTCTTCCAATCTCCTTATGCTTTTTACGACCATGTCCTTTGGGGTGAGATTCCCCAACAGGAGAGTGATTGGTCGCTGATAAGCTGCGTCTAGCACGCCTGGCAAGACTCTAATATCAATAGGGTAATTCTGCCAATGCTGATTAGGTGCAATTGACAGTTGTAGGAAATTGAATGCTAATCTTCATGCCCAACTACCCATTGTTCAACCGCCTTGATTACTAACTCTTCAGACGCATAGAAAGGGATAACCTCTAGAGCATCCACTGACTGAGGCAACATCTTGGTTTTGCATCCTGCGCTGTACAGTGTGGGGATAAGGCAGATGAGGTGTACTTAACAGTGCAAGTGTAAACTTTTTTATTGAGCTCTTCATCGGTTAGAATTAGAAGAACCTTGTATTTTAGCAAGGAGAGATAGCCCATGATTTAAGTTAATAACCTCTTCATATTTGAGCATAAACTGGGTCCCAATAAGTAGATCGTAGGTATTATTGGTCAATGCCACTGCTAGAGCTGATAAGATAAGCTTCCCAAAACGAATGAGTGGAGAAGAGTACTCCTCAATGGCGTGGGTGTTGTTTGGGCCCACAGTTCTAAACTATTGGGTGTAGTCTAGATCAGGGGCCAGCCTAATTTTCTTAATGAGATTGGTTGACACAATGTTCACAGGGTACCCAGTGTTGAGGATAGCCCTAACCCGCACTCCATTAATGATGACCTCCATTTTGGTTAGAGTTCCACCCAAGTGGGGGAAAGAGCGGGGACCTCCTTTAGAAGGAGTTTAGAAGCAAATTGTTTGGAAGTTTCAGGGTATTTTTCTTGGATAGCTTATAGGATATAAACACTATAAGTGGATTGGATTAGTGTGGCAATGAGATGTTCAGCGTCACTGGCAGTGTCAATAATTTTAAGAGCCCTCAATGCTTGAAGTAGATAAGCTTGACGGGGTATCTTAGCCCATTCCGCTCTCATTGGGTTCAATCATTCAGTTACTCCACTTCACCTGGGGCTCCTAAAATCATGATGACCCCTATCTTTGCCACCACCTTCTGATTCATCATCAGAGGGGTTATCAATGCATGATAGAGAGCCACAAGGGGTGAATTAGATTCAGGATTTCCCTTATGACATGATGGTTCCTGTGGTTGCTCCTCCTCTTTATTAACTTTTAGAAGCGTTGAAATTGTCACGGCTTAATATAAACTTCAAATTAGGGGGTTTGTGCTGCCTCATGGAGACAGTTTTCATAATAGAGTTAGCTGGATGAGATGTTGAGGGAGCTATCATCATGGCTGAGGATGCTTTTTCTCTGACAGCTTTAGGTCTATCAGTGGCTGTGTGTTTTTGTGAAACAGGCATTTTATCTTTTGTAACCAGTTGTTGGGATTTTTGCCCATATTCCCAGCCTGCTAGATTACCAGGAATCACTAGGGGAAAATTCCCTAAGGCGAAGTGAATTGGAAATCAGAAGGCCCAAGATTTGGAGTAACTACGTTTGGGGGATTTTGGGATATTCGCCTGGTCATATCCATTGGGGATCAATCCAGATAAATACTCAAGATCTCATCAGGTGGATTTGCTGACGAAATAGGGGCATCTGATAGTGATTAACTATCAGGTGTACCAATTTTGATCAGTCGGGTTTCATCACCAACTGATTGGGAATGAAAAGCAAAGTTGTGAGGCGAATGATGCCACCTGCAACTAGTGAATAGATCAGTTGGAGTGTGACCTACTTTATTGGGTAATAACTCCCATTACCTAAACAAGTTGCTAGCCAAATGTGGTTGGTTCGCTTGGATTGAGAGGAAAAAGTTAGGGACACATTTTCTAACTCATTCCGTTTAGGTCATGAGGATGTCCAATGATGGAATCCTAGCCAGGATGTGGAAGACCATTGCTGCGAAGATGAGGATGGGTTATTTGACAGCAACGGCTGACGTTTCATTGAAGAGGTGTCAACTAAGGGTTAGATAACCAATTCCCTACTATAAGTTCCCTGGGATTCACTATAATAAAAAACAGTAATTACGAGAACAGAGTTATATAGTTCTATTGTTTTCATCCAGATTATAGTTTAAGAAGTAAACTATCATCAGCTTATATTGTGCTATTCTTCTCAAGGATATTACTGTGTGCGATAATTGGAAGACTCTTAGAGAAAATCTTAAAGATCTGAGCGGGGATCTAGAGTAGAAGGAGACACAATTGGGGATTGCTTCCAACTATATGTTGGACCAAAGAGACTGTCACCAGGGAATCTCAGAGAAGATTGGGTTGGACATAACAAAGGAATGAATCCCTAAGATCACGACATCACAAGTATTTAATTGAGGATACTGGCTGAACGTTGGGCTGAGATATAAGAATTTGTACTCAACTACAGATAATAGTTGTCATACTATTATTGAACAATAATCTAAAATATTATACAACGTGACAAAGTGCACAAGAAAACCAAACCTGTGCAGTAAAAAGGTTACAAGGGTTGTTGCCAATAATAACCACTTAAGTAAATTTTTACAAGTTGGTGCTCACTACAGGGGTAGTTGAGTTGAAGAATTTATAATTTGTCATAGAAAGATGAGTTACGCAAACTGTGGACTTAGTTAGCCTTTGTGAACCAAAATGCCCTAAACTCAGTGGACCATCGGGAATTTACGGCCTTGGAGGAACAAGTCGCCAAGGCGGAGGAGAGGATAGATAATGTTGCAAGCTTTGGGAATGAGTTACTTTGGAAAGTAACTTCATTGAAGAATAAAGAAGAGGACCTCGTTTGAGAGGTCTTATACCTGAAAACAGAGTGAGAAGCGGATTGCATTCATTTGAATTATTTTGGTGCAGATATAGAATGACTAATCAAACAGGTGGAGGAACTTATAGCTCACAAATGTGCTTGTGAGCCAGATATGGCAAGCGATGCTGAAGAAAGAAGTCCTCGCACAATACTTGGGAAGTCAAATACCCCAAGTAACATGCCACCCGCTTTTGCTGCCATTTCAGAGATGATGCCCAAAAGTCACTCCTCAAGTTATCCAAGTGGCTGAACTGAGAGAATCAGTCAGAGATAACTCAGAGGAATTTAAGGCAACGCCAAAATTGCCAATGTTCCATCAGGATAACGCCCCAAGTTTTTCCAACTGTTTGACATGACCATGTATGGCTATGGGATCGTTAAAAGGCGTTGATGGTCATGTATTGCCTAGACACCGACTACCAGAACTTAGTGTTACCTCATCTGGAGGGTGACAGTTGGTCATACGCTGAGGCAAAGGCAGCCATCATGAAAGAGTTCAGGAGTCTGACACGCATGTCAAAGCGCAAACAGGAATTTATGGGAACCCGGTTCCATAAAGATGAGTCTCTAGCTAGCTTCGCAGATCAGTTTACCAGGAGTTTCATATCCTGGTTGTAGAAAAAGTACTTGATGACTCTGATTCCAGAATCGCCTTGCAAGCGGCCCTTCAGTTCTATTGCAATTTGCATCGTATAATGTCTTCCATGTTTGCTACGGAAATAACTACCTTACAAATGGTAGATAATTTGAAGATTTTAGGAGTGACATTTGATGCCCCAAATAGAAGCTTCAAATCTAATCTGGCATGCAATCCAAATCCCATTAAGGGAAAAAAGGAGCTAAAGAGACTACCAATTGAACCATGCCAGTGAAAAAGCCCAAAGAATTCAGATTGATGAATAAGAAGGAAAAGGTCTGCTATCAATGTGGTGGGAAAGGACATTTCGCCATGCACTGTAAGAAGTTTAAGGATCAGATCAACATGGTCCAGGCCAAAGAGACAGTAACCACCAAGGATTTAGAAAAGGCCTGCGGCCTAGATGGGGAACATTCTAGAGCTGCGGAGAAGCCTGTTCCTCCCAACATTATGACTGAGGAAATTGATATCAGTGATCTGTTCATAGATGATGAGCAGGCTCAGCTGTATCAAGTGGTCAATTTAGATGTAAATGATGTGACCAGAGCCAGGGCAAAGAGAATCAACCCTGAGATAATCAAGGAAGTTGCCAGGCTGTACGCCCAACAACTGGCAGACAAGATTTGAACAGCCAAAAATCCTGAAGAATTATCTGATGTCCGATTAGATAAGCCAATTTTTCAACCCCCTCAGCATGATAAAGGAATCATTTTCTGATTTATCGGCGCAAATTATTCACACACTTGATTTGGATAATAATGCCACTATTTACTCAGAAAACACTATATTTCAATACTCCAAGTGTACATATATAGACATACAAGTGAATTGAGTGTGGGTGAGGGTGATTGTTGACAGCGGAGTGCCCATCAATATTGTCTCAACCAAGCTGGTAAAGAGGATGAAGATCTCGCCAGACTTGGAACACAAGAAGTAATATGGGACAGCTGGGCTGAACACCACCGTCTCCTGTGGAGCGTATAGTGCATTGCCACTACAATTTGGATCGTTGGTGGTATCTGCGCCAGCAATAGTTTTGGCTGACCAAAACTATGACATTCTGATTGGATAGAGTTTCTACGCAAAAATGGAGTTGTATGTAACTTTGAGATAATACATTGACCATAATGGGTCAGATGTTATCATTGGTATATCAGAAGGATGGTGAAGCTTTGCTGAATCAGAGAAACAACTTCATCAATCTAATATACAATGACGGCATTGTCCCAATTTGTTACCAATTAGTTGGTAGGAAGTGATGTGAAATGCCAGCAGAAATCCTAGAGAACTGGGGAATTCCACTGAGGATCAAGAATGAGAGGACCATACCACCAGGATCGCAGATTATAGTCAACATGGGGTTGACATTGGAGATTCCTGAGCTGTTGTATGGGGAGGTTGGAAGCCATGGAAAAAGTCCAGAGTGGAGCCTTGGGTAGCTCCTGGGATAATAATGCTCGGCCATGGAGAAATTCAGATTCTTCTGGTGAATTTAAGTGAAAACCAATGAAGATCAAGAGAAATCTTATCATTACATTTGTTCATCTGATCCCAACGGCCAAATTGGAAGATTCCACAATTTTGGGACTCTTGACAAGATGAAATTACTGGCTGGGGTAACCAAAAGCATCAACCTATTGGTGATCAAGAGCAACTCGCTGATCTGTCAGAAGGACAGCAAGAGGAGGTTCTTGAACTATTTGAAAAGTATCAGGAAGTGTTCACTCAGGATGACTACAATTTTGGGATGTGCAAGAGATGTGATCCACAAGGTCGACACTGAGGAAAATTTGCTGATCAGGATGAGACTGATCTGATGATCAAAAGCCACTGAAGCGGTAGTGGAGGATGAAATCAGCAAACTTGTAAAGCATGGGCTTCTAGTTCTGTTGTCAAGTCCCTGAGAAAGTCTGACCTGATCGTGAAGAAAAAGGATGGATCCAACTGGGTGGTGAGTGACTAATGAAAGCTGAATAAATTTACAAAGAAGGATTTCTATCTCCTACCAAGAATTGACGATGAGCTAGATCAATTGGGAGAAGCGAAATATTTCTCCACGATGGATCTGATCTCAGGATATTGGCAGATCGACTTGCCAAAGGAAGACCAGGAAAAATGCGCAATTATTACTTCTCAGGGGCTATAACAACCAATGAGGATGCCCCAGGGTCTATGTAATGCGTCTGCAACGTTTCAGAGGGCCATGGATGCAATATTGAGCGACTTTAAGTTGTCATGCATCCTGGTAAACCTGGATAATATAAACATGTTCAGTAGGACATTTACTGATCACCTACACCACTTGGAAGAAGTATTTAAGCTACTGTCCATGGCTAACCTGAAGATTAAGCTAAGGAAGTGCCACTTCTTTAAGAAAGGTTTGGAATATCTGGGATTCGTAATCAACTCCAGTGGATTGCAGCCACAAACCCAGAAGATAGAAGCCATAGAACGGATGGCTGTGCCAAAAGTTTCTGAGACATCCAAGTGTTCCTTGGGATGGTCAGATACTACAGAAGATTTATTGGGACTTTGCTGAATAGCCAAGCCCTTATTCCATTTATTGAAGGATACAAAAAAAGGATTTGTATGAAATGAAGAGGATCAGGACTCCTTCAATGAGCTATGCCGGTATTTAATAGATTCTCTAATTCTGAAATACCCAAATTTTGATTGGGATTTTTATTATCCAAACTGATGCTTCGTTGATGGTGATCAGCGCCAATTAAACCAAGTAGACGAATTTGGGGATGAACATCTGGTGGAATATGTGAATCAGACACTCTCAGCCACTGAGAGGAACTACACCATGACTGATTGTGAATGCCTTGCAGTAATTTATGTATGTAATCCGTTTAAGGTGTACATCTATGGATTGATCTTTAAGGCGGTGACGGACCACTCCTCATTGCATTGGCTACACAGTTTATGAGAGCCAGAAGGATGACTGGCCCAATGGGCACTTAAGCTCCAGGCTTATGATTATGAGATTGTCTACCAAGTGGGGGCTTCTCACCAGAATGCAGATGGCTTATCACGGTTACTAATGGTCAAGATGGTATATCCACAAGTGGATGAGCTATTCCAGAGAATGGTCAACAAAAAAATTGGGAACGAGCCCCAAGAAATCCAAGGTGCACTTTGGAAAGAAATGGAAAACACCAAGACTATGGATGGACAAGTATTTAATATGATCAATGAGAAGCAGTTATTATTCCCAAAGCCGTCAGAAAGAGAAGCTATAGTGCAAGCAGCTCACAAGGTTGTCAGGCATGGAGGCTTGAGGAAAAATCAATCATATTCGCCAGTATTATTACTGGGAATCCATCAACTACGATATTGTGGATTATCTGCTTGTTGCATGGAGTGCCAGCTGCACAAATTACATAAGAATACAACCGGATACTGACTGGTCCGCCCTAGATTTGCCTGGCACACAATGTCCATCAATGTGATGGAACTGCTGATGATGAGCACAGGGGGAGTCAAGTACATTATAGTTGCCATCGACCATCTAGTGAGATGGGTCAAGATGAAGGCCTTAATGAAAGTAGACACTATCAGCACCGCAAGGTTTATCCTGGACCAAGTAGTATACCGGCATGAATGTCCGCAGGTCCTGTTTAGCTATAATGGAACCAACCTCACATATATGTGATCCTGAAATTGAATGAGATAATGGGGATCAGAGGAGTCATGTCAGTACCTTACCAGCTGGAGATGAACAGACCGGTAGAATGGGTGAATGGAATTCTGGCTGTGACGCTGAGGAAGCTAGTCACAGAAAGAACTTCTGCATGGGAAACATACCTGAGTTTGGTGGCATTTGCCTACATTATTAGTCATCATATGGCGATGGGAAAGATGCCATTTGAATTGTTGTATGTAAGAAAAGCTACGTTGCCTCCAATTTTATATTCAGTGGTGGAACCAACGTCAGGGATGAGTACAAACAGTACTTGAACCAACTGATGAATATCCTTATCAATATGCAATTGCAAGCATTTGATACAACTTTGAAGAAAAGGATATGATGAAATCAATGGACGATATGAGCTTACCGGCCTTAGCAGAATATATAATAGGGGAAAGAGTAGCTTATTGCGATATGCATGGTTTTGGAAGAAGAAACAAACTAGATGCATTGTGGTCAGGTCCATTTGAAGTGATTGCCAAGATGGCGACTGATGCCTACTCCATCAAGAATCTCTTGGATGGAAGAGTTTTAAATCTAGTCCATGCTAAGTATTTGAAGCAATGGATCAATAAAAAAATACAAAAGTGTTCCCAAAGGACTGATGGACCATTAAGTTGGTCATGTCCTGATGATTAGGTCATTTCCAAAAAAGGACCTCTGAACCAATCTAGATGGTCAAGTCCAAAAAAAGGACCTCTGAACCATGGAAAACTGGTAGGTTTAAGAATACCTAGGACCCAGTTTGGGGGAAAAAATAAAAAAGTTGGACCGCTAAACTGAAACAAGGTCAAGTCCCATGGAAAAAAAGAAGAAAAAAATAAAAGATTAATAAAAGATATTGGAAGTAATATAAAACGCATAGGAAAAACCAATATATTTTTATAATTTCTATTTTATAGATTATTCTCAATATGGGAATGATTCCGCCTATGTTGCCTCTTGGGGGAGGGAGGATGTATTGCAGTAGAAATAAATAGCCTGTCAAAATCAATGTGATATTGGATGCTAGCGAGGGCTAGACCTACACAAAACCAAGTTCTTTGAGTGGACGCAGATCCCTGTGAGAAAGCAACTAGTGGAAGGGAAATTGAGATGTTGTAAGAAGCCAACTGCAAAACCCCATAGTGGGGAGGAAAGCAACAGTATAAAAAGAGGCAATTGGTGATTAACCCCCGAGTAATACCAATATGGTACCAGAGCTGGAAGATTAGCCTTGAGCGCCTGACGACGGGCTTCATCAAGAACACCAGACATATGGGCTGGCAACAAACAAGGGATGCTTGACGGGGGTTGCCAAATAATGCCCCCTATCAAAGCCATCAGTGGAAGATACCAATGGGAAGCGCCAGCAAAGAGATAGTCATGAAGGGAGTGTATGGCATTTTGCAAGTGATGAATATGGAATTCTTGGAAGCTGAAGCTGAATGAGCGGTGAAACCTGGGCGAGGCTGGAAGCTTTGTGGACCAACTTGCAGAACTTGCCTAGCAAATTGAAGAGCATAAGCGGCAGTATCCTAATCCAGGATGTTATCAAGATCTGAGGGATTCAGCGGTAATGACAAAGCCTCAGTGACTTGGGCCTGGAGTTCAACGTAGGGGAGCTTGAAATGAATACTGTTACCAATGGCGAGCTCAGTAGCCAGAACAGCAGGTTTATAATATTGTCCGAGTCATATGAGGAACTCAGGAAGCAGGTCCAACCTGGAAAGAAACAAACAATTAAGAGCAAATGGCATAATCTCTGGAGCATCTACAACGATGGTTGGTGCATTAGTGAAAGGAGTCAAATCCAGGAGAGTTTTAAAATGTAACTCTGGAATTGACGGCAGAGGAAGAATTGGCTGAGAGTTGTTCAAAATGATTGCAAGCCTGCTTTTGGAGGGATTAATTACCTTTTCTGGTAATTTGATGAAAGGACTAGCTTTCTGGTGACAGACTAGGCGTATAAGTCCTTGAAGGACCATAGAAGAGGTTCTGCTGAGCATCCTGAATCATCTTCTGGAAGAGCCAGAGATCTTGATCAGAAAAATTATTAAGAAGCTGCTGGTATCGCAACTCAGAATTTGACATATGAGCTGGATGAGAGGGTGGATATCAAACTTATATGGAAGTCGACATTATGCATTCTACAATCCATTAAGCTCAAAAATTCGTAGAAATTAATCTCAAAATTAATGAGATAAGCTCTCCAAGAGAAGAACTAGGAATGACTTGAGGCAAGAGGTTATGAGAATTAACTAGGGCGAATAAAAATAAGTATCCTAAATTGAGCTGTTAAACAAACATTGATGGCAAGAGTCTTCTATCTAGGATAAAGAAAAATCAGGAAATCAAGGATGCGGACCAAGAATCCTGAATATGACAGCAGGTCATATGCCCTGACAGGGGTAAAACTGGATCCTGGGACTAATATTGTCACAAGTAAATTGATCAGCCTGGCATGAAAGTAGATCGTGGGTACTGCGCTCTGAGAAGGTGGTAGCGAGGAGGAAGAGGAAGAGCGCCATATGCCAAAGGTCGTCCTGAGCAGTGTTGAGTATTGACAAGTGTACTCTGCTTGAACCAGAGAAGTATTTGACCAAGTGTCTGAAGCGGTGTTCTCATGCCCCATCCTTTTCTCGCTGGAAATCTAGGCAAGAGGGGGATGTTTTGGGATCTTTGCCCATATTCCCAGCCTGCTAGATTACCAGGAATCGCTAGGGGAAAGTTCCCTAAGGTGAAGTAAATTGGAAATCAGTTGGCCCAAGTTTCAGAGTAACTACATTTGAGGGATTTTGGGATATTTTCCTAGTCATATCCATCAGGGTTGATCCTAATGAATACTTAAGATCTCATTGGGTGGAGTTGCTGGCGAAATAGGGGCATCTGATAGTGATTAACTATCAGGTGTACCAATTTTGATCAGTTGGGTTTCATCACCAACTGATTGGGAATAAAAAACAAAGTTGTGAGGCGAATGATGCCACCTGCAACTAGTGAATAAATCGGTTGGTGTGTGACCTACTTTATTGGGTAATAACTCCCATTACCTAAACAAGTTGCTAGCCAAATGTGGTTGGTTCGCTTGGATTGAGAGGAAAAAGTTAGGGACACATTTTCTAACTCATTCCGTTTAGGTCATGAGGATGTCCAATGATGGAATCCTAGCCAGGATGGGGAAGACCATTGCTGCGAAGATGAGGATGGGTTATTTGACAGCAACGGCTGACGTTTCATTGAAGAGGTGTCAACTAAGGGTTAGATAACCAATTCCCTACTATAAGTTCCCTGGGATTCACTATAATAAAAAACAGTAATTACGAGAACAGAGTTATATAGTTCTATTGTTTTCATCCAGATTATAGTTTAAGAAGTAAACTATCTTCAGCTTATATTGTGCTATTCTTCTCAAGGATATTATTACTGTGTGTGATAATTGGAAGACTCTTAGAGAAAAGGGTAAAGATCTGAGCGGGGATCTAGAGTAGAAGGAGACACAATTGGGGATTGCTGCCAACTGTGTGTTGGACCAAAGAGACTGTCATCAGGGAATCTCAGCGAAGATCAGGTTGGACATAACAAAGGAATGAATCCCTAAGATCACGACATCATAAGTATTTAATTGAGGATACTGGCTGAACGTTAGGCTGAGATATAAGAATTTATACTAAGCTATGAATAATAGTTGTCATACTATTATTGAACAATAATCTAAAATATTATACAACGTGACAAAGTGCACAAGAAACCAAACCTGTGCAGTAAAATTGTTACTAGGGTTGTTGCTGATAATAACCCAACAATTAAATTTTTACACCAGGTCATTTAACCCATTGTTAGTGGGAGAAATTAACACTTGAGAAAGGGGTTTAGACTTAGGAGCAGGCTTTGGAACCACTTGTGAAGGATGCTCTAGAGAAAAATATGGGCAAGGCAAAGGAACTACTTCTTTCATCAACTGAGTTTTTTGAGCTGAAAACAAAGGGAGCACTGCCCCATCACAGTCATTACCATTTGATTATTGTTATGGGAAGAAGAAGCAGTTTGTGATGGCAACTCCTCAGGAGCAGGTTTCCAGAGGGAAGCAGCCGTAGTAGAGGCTAAATTAGTCGGCATAGATGCTTGTATCACAGACCCTTGCATAGGGTAAAGCTCATAGATATCAGCCACCACTAGCAAGGCTTCCTTGATATCTTGTACATTTTTTCTTAGCGCTTTATGGAAGAGAGATGCATTGCCAAGGAGGGATGGGACGCCAAGCAAGCCAAGCTAGCCAAAAATAGAATCGTCTAGGGATAGCAATTTAGCAAGCAGTAAAGGTTGATATTTATTGTAAGTTTTCAGCAAAAGAGGTAATTGATTCTCCTTGTTGCAGGCTAAAGTACATAAAGGCCTGTTTTTTCCTTTTTAGATTTGTAGGGAGCCGAATTCCTCAGTGAGTTCTTGCTTCACCTCCGCCTAGGTGCTGAGGGTGGCCATGAGCAAACCCATTATCTCTTGAGATCCATGACTCAAGCAGGGAAGGGGGTACTTAATTTTAAGATGGTCCATTATCCCTTCCATAGAGACTTTATAAATAAAGAGAAAAGAAGCAACACTTCTCTAATCTGTGTAAAACTTGTCCCTAAAAGGGGGTTTATGGATACCAGGAGAGGCCCCATAAGAGCCTTGCAATGAGTGCTGCTCAAGCCCTTTGGGCGAGACAAAGCACTAGCAAGATAGAGTTCAAGAGTGGCTAGCCGGGAGTTTATTTCCATGGGAATGTCGTGAGGGTTACTGACCCCACCAATATCTATTGTTTTTGTTGTTTTTTGTGGTGTACATGTTTCCCTGTAGTGAGCACCACTTGTTGAAATCCTGGCTTTGTTTAAGGCTCGCTGGTGCAAATGGCATAGGATTTGACAATATTAAAAACCTGAAAGTAATGAAGCTCGTAATTGCTGTTAAATAAAATAAAAGATTTTTAGTAACCACTTATATAATATTAGGAAAGTTTAAGATATAAGAAATAGAGGATTTTTGTTATTTATTATTGGCAAGGAAAGGGTAAAAAGAGAACCCTGCTTCAATCTACTGCTTAGTATTTAAATTAACTTGGGGCTTGGACTGAGATGGACATAAATTCAATATTGGCTTTAAGCCTGCCTAGGAAATATGGGTTGTCAACCTATCAGAGCTTTCAAACTCACCTCACTTTGCTAAAATGTCTGATGGAGGGTCAATCATAGGAAAGATGAACCCATGGGTAATGATTTAATATTTTAGCCAATCACCATGAGCAAAAACATTGCACCTTAGGGGCCCAGCCAAGCCTATAAAAGGGGGTGGTCCCCACTTAGGTGATTGATATGAACTAGAAGTGGGCTGAGGAACCTTCAATGAACTCCCTGAACTCGCCGCATACCGGGTGAAAGTCACTTAACTAAACTCATGCTACTTGCCCAAGTATTACTAGTAATGCATTGCCCCAATTCAAACGGTTCCACCAACAATTGGCCAGGGTCTTTTGGCCAATATTTTCCTTAATTTCGACATTAGTTTTTGAACAAGAACACTCTTTTTATATAATTGGACTTGTAAGTTGTTTGACAGAGCTCTCCAGACTCATCTCACTTAGATGGAATGACTGATGGAGGGTCAGTAGCAGGTAGGGCATATCTTTGAGGCAGTGAATTAATATATTTCACCCAATCATTGGGTGGGAAAATATTTATCTTATTGTGAACCCCATCCCAGGCTATAAAAGGGGGGTGTTTGAGGAGTAGGTGTTGGAACTACGTTATAGTGGGGATGGGGAGGACCCTCAAAACAAATTTGTTGGACATTTGTCTTCTCGCTAAAGGGAAAGAATGTTTTGGGTGCAAATAGTGCAAATGATGGGGAAACCCACCCCTGCACCAACTCAAATTTGGTGCTTGTCAGACAATTACCTGTCCAATCTTATAATGATATTATTTCGAATTTTAATTTTCAATTTTATTCAGGGAAGGCTGACCATGAGACAGACACTTCCAATATGTAATAATCAAGCATTAATATACGCCAGGAGCATCCAGAGAAGCTAATGCTGTCTCATGTTGCCAGTGGAAATGCAAAATTTATGGAAGAGGGGTATCATGAGTAGAGGCTTGCACCACTATTGAGCATGCATGAAGGATTTGGTCTGAAGTGATGAACCATACCGGAAACCAGGATGTGACCAACTGTCGTTAATGGGATGGCAGATAACCAAACAACCATGCTTGAAAGTAGTCCTAAAGTACAACTGGAATCTGCATACAGCTTCCTGGAGGGTGGGATTATAGTCAGAAATGGCATCCAATGAAACCGCGTGGATAGTCCACATAGCAATTGCCACCACTAAGGCATGGAGGGAAGGTTGTACAGGGAAATTCAAGAACAAGGCGAGGATGATCTTAAAAGCTGAAGGTCTGTGTTGCTAATGGCAAAAGAGACGCTGAACCTCGCACCAGATCACTTTATGACGGTGGGCACTTTTCTGGGAGGTAGACCAAAGTCCCATATTGGTCACACACAACACATGAGTAGTGTGATGCGTTGGATCATCTGGCAGTATGGTATACCTGTTTCAAGCAGCGCCACACATGGGAACGAACTCATGGCTGCAAAAGAGGGTGATGGGTGTACTTCCATATAACTTTCTGGGTTTCTAGGGAGTATGGGATGTCCAACATGTCCAGATATTCCACTCTAGCCATGGTATGGGACCTCTTGGGTATCAAATTGTTCATAACGGCTTATCCTTGTACTTTCTGTTTGAAGCGGGGAGTAGGGAGACCCCTCTGTGAGGTGTGCCCACAGATGCTAATTCTCCACTCAGCGCTCCATATGGAGAAAAGAATTTGTTTGAAGTGGGGTGACTTCCCATGTGGGCCCATAGCAGAGGGATGTGAGGTAAGGTAGTTTAACAGCGAATGGGGGTGGGTAGGATTGCTGAGTCCCAGGGCGTGGGAAAAGTTCAAGCGGGCTGCACATGATCAGTGTTGGGATTGGAGTGTGAGGTTGGTGACTTCAGCGATCCAGGTACCAATTATTTTAGTGGCATGGGCCTCTAAGTTAAGCAGGCCCATACTACCACTATGGTGAGGGTCAAACACGACATCCAGGCGCACTGGCGGTGGGCGACCTAACCAAAGCCCCCATTGTATAAGGGCATATAACGAGGTGAAGCAGATGGGGAAAAGGCGATAGCATGGGCTATAAACCAGACTTTGGACAGGAGCATAGAGTTGGCGAGCACAGCCATGTATGGGAGGGTAGTCTGGTTTTCTCTGAGGGAAGCGATGTCTTTTGTGACATTGTCCAGAATATGGTGCTCCATCACCAATGAGGCGTACCCTCCCGCCTCCATCCACAGACCTAAATGGCATACCAGCCCAGCAGCGGGTATTGGCATGAAAGGGAGCACAAGCGGGTCAGTATGGGGTGGGCTGGGCTAGTGAACCCATTATCTAGCTTCTGAAGTTAGTAGGAAACGTGGTGCTGGTGACCAGTGGGCTTGGAACTGACTGAGGAGAATAATTTCAGTTTTTGAGGCGTTAAGTGCAGCGTTAAAAACCCTAGAGTAATCTTGGATAGTAGCCTCAAGTGCACATGCATCTTGGTTGTTAGACACCCCAACCACACAATCATCAGCAAATGCCAGCAGCTTGACTGGTGCTTGGCCTTACACATGGACAACAGTAAGTTGGGCCTCACATTGCGTAAAAGTGGGTTGAGACTGAAGTTGTAAGATAGTGGGCTTAAAGGGTCCCTGGCGGAGGCCCCTTTGATGGTGAACCAAATCAATGAGGAAGCCAAGGCCACGCACAGCCATTGTGGAAGATTCTGTAAGCAACATTACCCAATTAAAGAATCGAGGGAGAAGGTGGAATTTGTAAAGGAAGGCTTGAGGTAATCCCTTTTGATCCTATCATAAGCCTTCTGCTGGTTTAAGAAAACAAGTGCTCCAGTAGCCGTGGATTGGCAGACGTTGGCTACAATGTGTATGTTGTCCAATATAGACTACTTGGGAATGAACTCGAATTGCTCATAGGAGATTATACCAGAGGCAACTTCCCTAGGCGGTTGGCCATAATTTTAGTAAACAACTTAGTGTCTGTGTTAGTAAGTGAAATGGGGGCGCCAGTTGGCTAAGTCCAGATTATCCCCTTAAATATACAGAGTTATAGTGTATTCTTCCTGGTCCCAGGAAGAAGGCGCATTTCCAATTAACATTGGTTCATTGAGGTTAGCAACAAAGAGGAGAAATAGTTAAAATATCTCTTATATAACTCATAAGAAATCCCATCTGGACTTGGGCATTTCCTGTGTGGTGCACTGCAAATGGCATACCATAGTTCATCTTGAGAAATTAAATTTATCAACTCTGGATGATGAGAAATGGTGCAGATATGTGAGCTTTTGAGAAATTCTTCAACTTTGGCCTGTTTGACTGGATCAGATCAATACAATTTGGAGTAATAGTTTTAAACTTCAATTGACACTTTGGCTGGAGTTTCTGCAGCGGAGTGGTCCGGTTGTCTCACCTGTGTGCAAGCCAAGCTCTGTCATGGTGTGAAGAATTTATAGAAAAAATAGGCAGAGCGTGTGTCACCCACCATTATATATTTTGCTTTTTACAGTACACAAATGCAGTGTTTGTGTTGCCTTACCAGAGCATTGAGGCAAGCGGACACCTCTGCCCACTTGTGACCCCAAGCAGGGCTGTAGCCTGCATAAGGGACATTAGACTCCATGTGGTCCACTTCCATAAGCGTGCGCAAAACAACTGCGAGGCAGCCCAAGAGTGATGCAATGAGGGGTGGCATGCCTGGCATATGGTATTTGCTTTGAAGGTTGACCAGGTAGTAAGTGGGTCCATACAGAACGGTGTGGCGAACCATAGTGCTGAAGTTTCATTGTTTACCAATGAGAAAAACCTGGGTGACGTGATCTCAGCTGGATGAAGTTTACACCACTTTGGCGCCTGTGCCGCTGGGTGCAACATAGAGAAGGAAATCAACACCAACCTGTGGTCAGAGAAATCAATTTTCATCATCATAAAGTGTGCACCCTGATACTGAAAGTTCAATGGGGCAAGAATAAGGTCAATGTGTGATATAGACCTCAGCTGACTGTTGTGCACATGGGGACGAGACAGGTTGGGGAGCAGCGGTGCATTTTGATAGGGTATCAAACATCCCTAAAGTGGCTTTTAGAACGTGAAGTTTAACGTGCCCTTGCAGGGGGCAGGCGCAGAAGGCCAGAAGCAAGTAGCCGGGTTGGTCCAGCTATTTTAGTCACCCACCACAAATTGGTCTGGATGAAGTGGGAGAGAAGTAGCAGCTGAGAGGAATTCCTGGCGATCCCACGCACAGGTTGGGGCATAAATATTAATGATCTGATGAACTTTGTCATCCCACAAAAAGGACACTCCAAGAACATGGTCATTGAGGTATAAATTTTTTGGAAATAAAGTTAAATTATGGAACACACATATAAGCACCCAACAGTGTAGTGACCAAAAAAGGGAGAGGAGGAGCATGGTTGCCCATGCTTCCTTGGCACCGTGTGGACAGTGAGTTTCCTGAATGGTCAGGATGTCCACAGATAACTTGTTTTAAAAAAAACTCAGTACCCTATCCCAGGATGGCAAGGTCTTGAGTCCAGCAATGTTCAATGTTCATATTGTGAAGGCTCCCCTCCATCGCATCTTAGGTGCTATGGGAAGGGCTTCCTTGCCCATCCTTAACCGCTTTCACCATGGAAAGTCTTTTGGACCTTGTCTCTGGTCCTTCATATGAGTGCTTAAACTAATTTATCACTTTGGATGCAGTTGCAGTTTTAATGTTCTTTTTTGATAATTTATTTCAAATTTTCAAATTGCTGTGCTCCTGCGGTGCATCATTGCAGGTCAACAAAAATTCAGGAGGGTATGGGTGGTAGAATTGGTTTTGATTGAGGCTTGGTAATTTTGCTCAGTTAAATCTGATTCACCCATCAGGTCCTCAGGTTGGTTGGCCCAATTTTATTGGCAAGTGGATTCACAATCCACTTTCGCACCAAATGACTTGATGTCATCCTGTGTCTGTGCAGGTGTTATCACAGATGCGGCCATGGCCGCTGCCTTGGCTGCTGCTCTATGGGCCTGCTTGGCCTTTTTTCATTATTGTGGTGGCTCAGGTTTGACCTGAATGCAACACCCCTGCACGTCCCATGGAAAGGTGGAATTGGTGTCAATAGCCAGTTCATAATGGGAGTCTGCACTGCCCATTGTATTGGGGTAGAATTTCATTTTGTGTGATGCCTTCCTTGGAGGGGCATGTGTGGGCCTTGTGGTCAAAAGTGTAACAAAAGGTGCAGATAGGGGGCGTGATATCCACCATGATGTGGAACGGGTGAAATTTCTGCCTGTCAACAAACACAACTGCAGTGTGGGGGATTTGGGTCAAATCTTCCACTAAGACTGAGGATGACATGATCACAGCAATCGCTTTGTCCATGCACAGATTTGGCATAAGCGTAAAGCATTGAATTTCAAAGGAGTGAAGTTCCCCATAGCTTTTAAGTACATCCATGAGGTGGATCTCCAGCACTGTGTGCTTTATCATTGTGAGTAGAAAGTCAAAGGTAGCAAAAGTTTAGTTTGACTTGGTCACCGAGTGCACTTTGCCTTGACCCCCCATTGACCATCCAGGAGGTTTACCACCACATGCACCTGTGCAGCTTCATCCACTGCTTGTTTATTTTCAAACCTGAGATCCAACCAACCACAGGTCATGGAGTGTGGTGCAACATATACTGAAGCTGGGAAATGGTTGTGCACATATCCACAAAACTTTTCCTAAAGTGACATTTGATTAATATCCAGGAAAACTCAAACCCCGTGCTCCACTGATGACAAGGGCTGGGAATACGGAGTATTGATGAACTGGTTGCATTTCGCTTTCCAGACTAAAATCTCTGGGGAAATATTCACTGCCAAACTTTTTATTTTTATCTAGTTTGCCGGTGTTGCCAGGGCATTTACAAACTTTGGATGGTGCAGAGCCCAATTCTGTGTCTTTTACTTTGCTAGCCCAACTGCTACACTACATTGGGTGCACAATAATCTCCTCAAAGAGATAATCAAACGTACTTAGACTTGAATTGAATTTGTTGCAGTTAGTGATTGCAACGAGAGAGAAAAGGCTTGTGTTTTGTGTTTTGAATTTTATTTTTATTTAAATGAGGTAAGCTGACAAGGGGACGGACATTACTAAAACTCAAAACCTAAATATAAATCCTCACTGAACAAAATGAACAAACTGCATAAAATGAGTGTATGACACACACAACGTGAACTCAACCAACCAGGTGGAACAGCGGGAACCGCTTATTTCATCATGGAAGAAGGGGAGGGGGGATCAGGGGGCTCATCCTCAGCAGCGTCTTCATCCCAAAGCAGAGTATAGGCTATGGCGGAGATCAGGGGCGTTGGGGCATCAGCGGATTGTGGAGATATATTTCCAATGATTGGGGTGGTAGGAATACAGCCGTTATACATAAGAGTTCTGACATAATTGGTCAGAGCTAGTTCAGCTTTCATGCGTACATTAGGTAGCTTTATGGACGTGGCTTTATTGGTGCGGGTAATCTTTGATTTGGGATTTTTTGCTACCACTGCCACATGCTGGATGGCGTCATTGGCGCCTTTGTGGGCTTCAATCAACATATCTTTTGGACCTTATTGGCTTTGGAGGGAATAATTGGAGGAGGGATTCCTTCTGTGAGCATCGCCACTGATTTGGCTGCAGCTTTGCAGAGAGGATGACAATCTGGAAAGCCTTTGCTTCAACAGCCAGCTGTGGTCATTGTGGAACATCTTGACAAAAGCTGGAAGGTGTATAAATGAGGGGGTAGCTCTTTGTCTTGGTCAATATACACAAACCACTTGATTTGTATATTGCAGTCTTTAATTATATTCCCAGACACATCAATTTTAGCCAATAAATTACAAGAATTTTGTTTGAATTATATTGGGGAGTCAGCATATTCCTGAGGTTTGATTGGTTCATTGGATGATGCATGGGATCAAACTTGGGTCCAATCATGTGCTTGATTGGATGGAGCATTTGTGGCACTGGGGCGAGGGTGAGGCTGATTGGTGGCTGTTGGCGCAGCTGCAGCAACAGGCATAGGGGGAGGGGGAGGTAGGATCATACCCCATACCAAAGCTGGTGCAGGGTGGGTAGCAGATTGGAAGCTGGTGTATGAAAAATCAGAGCCAACAGAAGCAGCTAGGGATGGGAACTTGCATTTTGAGTGGTCCAACTCAAAAAAGGCTGGACAGATCTTCCATCCACCCTTGACGTAGGCCAAAATGTATGTTCAGGGGCAGAGGAGATAATGGCGGGAGGTTGAATTGACAGGGCAATTTTATTTGATCAAGGCTGATTGTGACATACATCTGAGGCCCAGCAAGGCATGTGGCCCCATTTGGGACCACAAATTGCAAGATGGGGTTGGAGCCATAGGCTGCCAAACCTTCCATCAGCTCCTGTTGGAGCACCTCAGGGGGAAGGTGGGTGGGCAAACCATCAAACTGGACCACCAAAGTGCTATCCGCTGGGAGCCAGATCTGAATTGTGAGGAGAGGGGTACCCTGGAAAACCAGGGGCACAATTGCCACAGTTGTGACATCAGCTTCACAGGTGAAGCTGAAATCAAATTACCCCTTATAGGGGTGAAAGTCAATAAAACCAGCAGGATGCATCACCGCCTGAGCCATTTTGATAATGGCTTGGTCATAGTAGGGGAAAAGTTTCCCATAGTTGACCCTAAGGCTGAAATGCATGTTGCTCTGGGGAGCACCAGAGGGCAATGGGGCAATGCTTGGGTTTGAGCAAAGTGGGTGTTGAGATTCTTGGGAGGAACAAATCATCCCAGAGGTTTAGTATGACTGGGCAAGCCAGTCCAAGCGCATTTTCCTATCAGATGGAAAATGGCAGGGGGAGTTTTGCTGCTGCCCCACACTGGGGCAGCTGGCAGGGAATCTGAGGACATCAGAGTGAAACTACAGCAGGTGATCTAAATTTACTTTTTCCATATAATTTGCTCATAAAGTTATGCTGAGCAGAAAGAGTTTTTTTGAATTTTAATAAGAATAAATCAGCCCAAAAACACTGGTCAATTCTTGGTGGAACCCCTAAAACTGAGGTAATACTTACAAGCCCCCTCCTCAGTCAAATATCCTATAGTTAAGGGCAGGGCTATGGAAAGCTCGCAGCAAAATCAAGGGAGTTGCTCTGAGGGTCCTTCCAATCCAATTATAATGTAAATTAAGCACCTACACCGCAATCACTTCCTTTTATAGCCTTGGGGGGGTCACTCAAAGTGCAACTATTTTCCCCCAAGTTGATTGGCTCAAATATATTGAATCATTGCCTCATGGACTTATTCTACCTTTTCTTGACCCTCCATTGGATGTTCCATTAATGTGAGCTGAGGTTCAAGAGCCTTAATAGATTGAACATCCAAATTGCCTAAATAGGCTTGAAGCTAGTAATAATTTTATGCCTATTGTACTTCAAGCCCCAAGTGAATCTAAATACTAAGCAGTGAGATTGTAAGAGGGTTCACTTCTTCTTAAGTCCATGTCACTTAATAAAAACCATATAGAATCCAACTTATCACTGTTATTAAAAATTTTCTCTTTATTATTATTAAGTAGCCTGATAACCCCCTATAAAATAATAAATCAGCAGTATAAATTGTAACTTCTCCTGCAAATAATTGTTGGAATTTAAGTGCCAAATGCCATAGCAAGCAGTAAAAAGCCTAAAATCCAACAAACTCCCCCAATTTTACTACAGGTTTGGTGTAATCCTGCTATTAGCCATAGGGCAATTCAGCTGAGGATTGAGGGTAATTATATTACCTTGATTTGTGGGGTTCCACTAAGAATTGACCTTGGTTTTTTTGCTGATGTTATTTATTTTGAAACCCAAATTACTCTTAGTACAATATTGGACTTGTAATTATCTAACAACCACTTGGAAACTCCATTTAAACTATCAAATCAGCCAATTACTTACTACTTGCTAAATAATTAACTTGATAATTAGCCAATTGGCCACCAACTGCTTGGCAAAACCATTTAAACTATCTTTTTTTAGTACTAGGTGAAACTATTTAAACTATCAAATCAACCAAATATCAAATTGCTCAGCTTTATCAATATACCAATTATTATTAAAACTTATAAAATTTTCACTTCTTACATATAAAACTTTTTATTTTACTATAAAAAATTATGATGAAATATTATATTTTCATCTGACCTTAGTAACAGTGAAAAATTTCATCAATAGGTTATGTTAGGAAGTGTGTTAAATGAAGAATGTAAGGTTCCAGTGGGACTACCTAATGTTAAAAAAAGGTTCCAACACAAGCGGAGTGTAGCATAGCGGGGTGGTTCCTGCTCCACTGGGTCGGGTTTTGGTTGAAACAGGTTCGAAACCAGCACAGGCTAAAAAACCTTGGTGTGGTATATTTGTCCCAAGGTCAACCCGCCTTGTTTACTTTTAAGATTCCAACACAAATAAGATTTTGAGTTAAAGAAAAGCAAGCAACAAGATTTTGAGTCTAGTACTAAAAAGATTTTGAGTAAAATACCCCGAACCGAGATAGCGAATAGCAAAGGCGGTCCATGGAGTTCCTGGCCTATCATACGTCCTGCATGGAGGTTTTCCGAATTTTATCCTCCTTTCCATTTATTCGATTTCCCTTAATCGGTGCGGTATCGTCCCCAGGTTGGCCCACCTTGAATAAAATATAAGATTTTGAGTAAAACGGTTTAATGTTTTAAAAAACATTATTTTGCAAAATTCACAATTTTTCATAATTTTTCAATGGATTATTGTATTGCCATAGGAGATAAGTGTATCAAATTTCAAAGCTCTAGCTAGTCTGGGAGGTAATTAAAAATTAATCGCAAGATTCCACTACGGGCAGATACCACAGCGAGCGGATAAAAACGTTTTAAAAATGTATTAAAAGGTGAGCAGTAGGGTTGTAGAATTGACGTGGATCAATTCTAATGTCTGTTAGTTTAGAATAGTACCAGGTTCTTTCAATTTTTATTTTTGCGCTAAGGAAGCTATTTGGTACACTAATATAATTTTAATGAATAATACTTCCATCCCTTGTATATTTATTGTTTTTCATTATTTTTTTGCTTCAAAAAATTAATACAAGGGGAACAGTTTCTTTGCCTTTTCAAGGCTTAATTTCCAACACCATTTGAACTAAAATAGGCATCTTCATGTTCGATGAATCCACTCATCAGTTAGAGGATATGTAGCTTAGAAATATTTTTTTGCTACTTTTGTATTAACTTATCGTTAGACGTTGCTTTTAAGCCTTTATAAAATGCAGTTTACTTTTTATTTTTTTTAAAAAATGATTGAACCTTTTCACTTATCCAAAAAAGTTTATTGCTGATAGGTTTAGAGTAGGGCATGTCAAAATCTCTATTTTCTCGGGTTACATCCCTAAACCTCCCTTTCTTTATTTCTCGTAGATTTATATCTGGTCTCAAGCATGATTTAAAGGAAGATTGCTTAAAATATCCTTCTATTATTACGTTACCTCTCCAATGGGGGCAGCAGGTAAGCTTTCAGTACTCACTTATTTTTGAATTTTTTTGCAATAATATATATATCTTATTTAGTCTTATATAGATTTGAATAAAATGGATTCTTGAGCTATTAATTTTGCCTTATTGACTAGCAAACCTGATATTGGTCATTGAGATATTTATTTTTTGAATACTTGTATAGGATCCATTTAAGCACCTAAATAACGTTGACTGGCTTCGGTTTATTGAAACAGGTAGTTTTTAATCTTAAATTTAATTTGGTTCATCCTCTTCATTTTAGGTCGTATTGACTACATGTATTTGCTGACCCTGAAAATGGATAAGGATGTTGCCAGAACTATGGTTGATGGCACGGGTCCTGGGTTTATAGTAAAAAGTCAATCATGCCAGTATCGCTTTCCGATCACTTTTCCTGATTTAGTAAGGCTTTTCTTCAGTTACTGAAGCTCTCACTTAACCTGCTTAGTTGACTGTTGCAACCAAAATAGAAAACCTTACGAAGGACAGCTTTACTTTTTATACAAAAACTTTCTCTAACCGACACTCTAGACTGGCTTCTGAATCTAAAGTCTTGTGTGTTTCGTATGACTATTCTACACTTTCAAAATCAGAATTCAGTGAAGCCTTTTTGACTGCTGTAACTATTGTGGAAAAGAATCCTGCTGCTATTCACAAAATAGCTTCTGAACTTCCTTTAAGAAAATTTATTGGCTTATAGTTGAAGCTAAACGCTTAGTTTATGCGGTTTTAAGCTAAATTAGATTAATTTTGTTTTTGGAATAATATTTATCTTGTAATGAGCTAAGTAGCGCGTATATTTTTTGGATCTAATTGTGGCGTGCTATGTAGTTCTGTTGGAGTGTTGCTTTACTATTTTTGTCGTATTGTTATGTGAAACGTTCATGTTAAATTATTGTTTACTTCATTGGATTATAACAAGGGTGGTTAGCCGAGCGGGTAAAACTGCTTCCACCCCTAGTGCAGGTTTTGAGTTCGAAACCTGTACTGGCTAGAAACTTTCTCGGTGTGGTATATTTGCCCCAAGGTCGACCCACCTCGAATAAATTTCATTGGATTATAACAATTTAATAAGCGGGGTAATTTATTGGTTTCTATTTCTTGTAACTTTTGTTTAGCTTGCTTATTTTTAGATAAATTAGCCAATTCATATTTTGCACGTTACATCTTATAAACTTTAATTTTATTTATTAAAGTACTAGCCGATTTACCCGTGCTTCTGTACGTTTTCTATAAAATTAAAGATTTTCAATTTATTAATTTAGATTTTATATTATAGATAAACAAAACCGCTCAGCCAAATCTAATTGCTCAATCGAATCAACCAAAATCCACCAACCACTCAGGTAAACCTAACTGAACTTATCAAAACAGCCAATAACTAATCACCCCTTAAACTAAACTGTGTCCGATTAATTTTACCAAAAGCCATCAATCACTCGGCCAAACAAAATAAACCTATTGAATCAATCAAATAATACCAAACTGCTACCCAAAAGATCTCTATATATTTAAAATCATAGTGTACGTGAGATATCTTTCAAACTACAAAATCAACTTCTACTTAACTTGCCAAAAGTATTTTATTAATTAGGTGAACCAAATTAGACAGGTTTATAAAATATATAAACCTAACATCCAGATAACCGTGCTTTGCCACGGTATTTAATTTATCAAATGATAAGCTCACATTGTAGCCTATAGGCTGTGCCAGCACTACTCTCAAGCCACTCGGACTAACAGCTCCGCTGTTGCCCTCGTGGCTGGTGAGCTGATTATCTTAACTACTTAATCTACTTAAACTAATACCGATTTTTGTTGAGTTTCAGGTGAGCAATTTGGTGAATTATTAGATAATATTCGCCAATTCTCACCCACTCACCCAAATAGATTGACCCTATCAGACTCGAAGGTTTCAGATGTCTGTCTGTCAATGAAAATTTTTTAAGTAGATTTTGTTTATAATTTTGCTGATTTTAGCCCTCATGACTAAATTAACCATCGTAGTAAAGGCTTTAAGCTAAGGTTAACAAGAAAAAATTCGATTAGGGTGAATAAAATATATGATAAAGTGTTTTATTGAATGTTGAGTTCTTTTAATTTTTGTTTGTTAATTGTTGTTTTCTATAATATTATAATAAATTTTATCATTGACAATTTTTACTCCTTTTAAATGGCTTATTAAATTATGGACGTTAAGCAATAAGAATTTTGACATCCTACTTAAAACATTATTAATAGTTAAGTTTTTATCAATGAAACATCGAATTGAAAGACATTAGAAAATGTCGCTCAAACAAGAAATGTGTGCTGAATAAAAACGAAATTCCATTCACTCTCTTCTTAGTTTGGAAGTTCTTGTAGTAAAAATGCTGCAATCACAAGTTCTTGTATAGCCAGAATAGAACATTTCGGCGTATAAAAATTATGCAGCCAAATTTAAATTACGAAGTATCATATAAATCCTGACCTTCCAAGTTAGATAATTTTTTATTTTGGAGTTTCTTTATGTTTACCTTTTTCAGATTAAAAATTGATTAGCAGTTTGGTCATAATAAATTTGCTATTTATCTAAAGAGACTAAGCAAAAGGCTGCTAGATAAGCGGTATAAGTCCAAGCTTTAACATTGTTGCAATTATCAACTGAAATTTATATGATTTAGAATCTGCAGCTGAGGGTTAAAGATTTAAGGCAAAGC
Organism: Massospora cicadina; assembly: GCA_022478985.1. Taxonomy (NCBI): domain Eukaryota; kingdom Fungi; phylum Entomophthoromycota; class Entomophthoromycetes; order Entomophthorales; family Entomophthoraceae; genus Massospora; species Massospora cicadina. The sequence goes on along the minus strand of JAKSZP010010729.1, from coordinate 2,609 downwards.
TACCTTGCAGTTAAGCAACTCTTAACGCGGAAGATTATTGGTATAAGTTTGAAAGCTATCTATTCAAGCTAAAAAACCTATTAAAAGGTGGTTAAATTTAGCATGGTGAAAGCTTTCTGTACTAAAGGAGGTGGATTAGTGTGGAAGAAATATTATTGGAAAGTGGTGGAAAGTGAGTAGGACAGCATTTGGGGAGTAAATGATATGGATGGGTTTGAAAGACACAGCATATAGCTTGATAGCTCATACGTTGGAGGTATCTGTTGGAAAGGGAAGATAGAAGGAGCATTGGCAAATTTAAAAAATGAACAGCAGAACATTGGTATCAAAATACCTGAGTGGCTAGAAGGCTAAGCAAGTGAAGCTTATATGAGTGAGAAATTTAATACAGTAGTACAAGCCTAACAAAGTTACAGTCAGTGCCAGAAAGTTTGAACTCGACTGCAGCAATGATGGCGGCAACAGGAAGAACACAAGGGTTAAGTGGAGCAGTCAGGTGGCCAGATAAATATATAAGAAAATTGGGAATATCAAAGGAGTTACTGAATGACATGATTATAGCCAAGTTTAAAATTGTTCTGATCTTAAAGGTTAGCAACAGTTGGCCATGGATAAAAAATATCTAAATTATTTGCAAAGATAAAGAGATATTAAAATAACCAAGGGTGGACTACATAGGGTATAATCCATTGTCCGCACATCTAAGCCAATTAGATTTTATAGCAGAATTAAATAACTTGGGACCTGAGCTGTGCTGAGTAAGGTTGCATCACCTAAGAAAACTTGAAACAAATATTCCACAGAAAAAAGAGATAAATGTCAATCACAGAGCAGCAGCCCATAAGTATATTTAACAAAATAATATATAATACTACCATAGTTATACAATAAGTCCTACTTTCTCTTGTTATTTTAGATAACAAAAAACAAAGTTATATTATTAATTTTAAAATTATTATAAATTCACAAAATTGCATTTAGTGCAAGTAAATGTATAGTCTTATAGATTTTTGTCATAGATATTAAGTTAAGAACCCTAATTGAATTTATATTTAAAATTAAAGAACATAACTTTTCTCTCTTGTTGCAATCACTTTTGCAACTTATTCAATTCAAGTCTGAATCTAGTTTGATAATCTCACAGAGGAGATTAGTCTGCGCCCATATCAGGGAGCAGTTGGGCAAGTAAGGTAAGAGGCACAGGTGGTAGGCCTGTATCCTCCAATGTTTGAAAATGCTCCAGAGAAACTGGCAGAATAGAAAAAAATAAAAAACTGGTGGTCACTATTTCCCCAGAAATTTCACTTGGCAGGTGCAATGTAACCAGTACATCAACATGCTGCACTCTCAACCACTCTCATTGGTGGAATATGGAGTCTGGGTGTTTCTGGATATCCAACAAACAGCTTTATGGGAAAAATTTTGTGGGGATGTACACACTTTTTTCCCAACTGCAGTGTACGTTGCACCTCACTCCATGTCACATGATTGGCTGGACCTTGGTTTCAAAAACAAGGAGGCAGCAGACAAAGCTGCTGCGGTGCATGTAGTGAATGACCTCCCCAAAGGGCAATGGGTCATCAAAACTAAATGCACCAGATGGACAAAATCCAACCAAATTTTCCTCACATTTGACTTTTTGCCCACTACAGTCAAGTGTGCCATTCTGGAGCAGCACCTGAAAGATGGTCTCACTATATATGGTAAAATATAATCCTTTAAGATGCAACACTTTATGCTGATGCCACACCTGTGCACCAGCAAAGCCATTGAAGTTCTGACTCCAACTGAGGAGATCACAAAGGACCTAATCCAGATCCCGCACTCCACTTATATTAATATCAAAGGGCATACCACCCACCCTTTCCAGGTAACCGTAGACAGCGCACCCCCCATCTGCACCCACTGTGATGCATTCAGCCACAAGGCACATGCATGCCCCACCAAGGAGGGTATCATATTCTAAGAGCACCCCTCAGCGGCTATGGCCAGCGGAGAGGTGCACTATGAACCAACCACAAGCACCAAAGAGGCTTTTCCATGGGAGCACAAGGCTGCTACTTACTAGTAAAGCCTATCTCCCCTCAAGAGCAAAAGAAGGTCAAACAGGCCCGCAGGGCCATGGCCAAGAAAGCAGCCAAAGTCGCCTCCACTATCCCATATTCCCAATACCAGGAGGACATCAAAACCTTCGCGGTGGAAGCAACTCGGGAATCCCTCAACCAATCAGATTGGGAAGTCCATGCCAATTGAGCCACCCAATCTGAGGATCTGATGGGTGACTCAATCTCACCTGACCGTTGCAACCAAGCCCCAATTGAAACTGACTTGGTTTCCAACCTACCTGAAAATTTTTTTTGACCCAAATGTTGGTGCACTGAACTCATCTGCACTGCAAAGAATTTGTTCAACGTTGGGGAAACAAAAAGTGAAGGCAAAAGCCAATGCAAACCTCTCTGCTAAAATTAACAAAACTACCAATAGCGTTGCTGCAAACACCTGTGCTGCCATGAAGGCCCATGGTGAAAGCGGTTAAGGATGGGCAAGGAAGCCCACCCCCTTGCACCTAAGGTGTGATGGGGGAAGCCTTCACTTTAGGGATGTTGAAT